>JAOTQJ010164416.1:0-69707 GCA_025642045.1 Solanum sejunctum | reverse complement strand
ACACAGATCCTTCGTGGAGTCCCATCTCAATAGGAAAATACTTTGAGTCTCCTCTCACTGTACTTACCTGAGTTTTGCAGGTATTGCAGCGCTATAGCTGTCTGAACTCTAGTAGAGTTTGATCACTAGTTGGGCTAAGTTGCAGAAGGCCTTTTTAGAGAGGTACTTTCGGATATTGAAGAAGCTTAAGTTGAAAGAACGAATCAACAACTTTGAGCAACTTCTTGGTGACTCGATCAGTACTGTATGGGACCGATTTACATAGTTCTTGAGAAGTATCCCTGACCAAAAATTTTTTATAATAACTTGGTGGAGATCTTCTATCTTGCACTAGATTAGAATAGTCAAGCATGTGCTGATACTATCATGGGGGATGTTCTTAGATCAACTACTTACAAGGATTGTTGAGAAGATGGAAAAGGTGGTCAATTAGAATCGTGCATGGGGGCAAAGAGATATTTCATCTACCAAAAGTTTGTGCAGTATCAGTATTGATTCAGAGAAAGATAAAATAAATAAGGAGATAATGCAAGAGCTTTCCCAAATCCATTCCGATATAAAGGTGATGACGAAGCAGAGTTAAGAATGAGTTAATGCAGTCTTTCATCAGCCTCCGCGAGCACCCATGAATTAGGTTCCCTACTATAAGGAGGATAGTTGCTTTATTGTTTAATAAATGGGGGTTTTTCTAGAATAACGCCCAAGGGTCCAATCAGGACTATTGGCGCTAAGGTCAAGGAAACTAAGATTGAAACTATAATATAGATGGATCCTTCAGAGACAACCATGGAGGCTACTACCATAGAAATTGGGGCTAGGACAGAGATGCAGATTGGGGTCATAGAGATGGATTTAGAAATAGTCCTTTTGTGCCACCACACAATCGTGATACCGACGAATAGTTCCAGAGTTGCAGAGATGTTTGTCACCTATTCCTGAGACATAGGATTAGACCTTGAGGGGGATGAAGTCTAATATCTTTAGCATAAGTTAGAAAATTAAGTCTCATTCTACTACTATTGAATAGCTTGAGACATATTTTGGTCAAGTGTCAAATCCACTCAACCAGCATCAGAGAGGTACACTGCCTAACAACATAGTTCAGAACCTAAAGAATAATGAGCAACATAAAATGGTTATTACTCGTTGTGATAAGGGCACCACAGATCTTTCCATGACGGTCAATGATGAACCATGTACACTTGGTGAAGTCTGAGTATCCAAGTTGTCTATATCAAGCCATGACAATAAATCAGGCATTGCTTGGAAGGAAACCCAAGGTAGAGACTAGCGCTCAGGCGCCCAAGTATGTTCTCTTTGACCCCTTCACTTTACTTTGCAGTATTGGTGTGTATTAAGGACAATGCACCTCTTTTTCAATGGGGGTATGGGTAGTTATAGGCCTTAGTGAAGTCTGAGTAACCTTTGCCTATAACTATCCGAAATTTTGAATCTTAGGAATTTTCTTACTTATGTTCTTTTTAACAATGGATATTTATTTCTATTGAACTAACATGTTTAGGATATATAGGTAGTATTGGTAGCATATAGTACTAATATCTATGGCATACATGTATTTTTGTGCTTTTGTGTGAAAAATGATATGCACCAAAATTTTGTTAGTTAATCTAGACAGCAACATGCATGTTTGATTGTGTTGACAGTGCTTGTTTTGATAAGTAAGGATAAAGTTGAGATAAAAAACATGATCTGAGGAGTCTTTGTTGATACTATAATTAGTGTCATGTGAGTATGAGCTTGCGTTGTTAAATTCATATATTATGTTTCAATTCATAACTTTTCCTGTTACTTTGATTCAAACTGTAGGTTAGTTAGTTAGAAAAGGATCTTATGCTATTGTTCATAATAGTCCACTTAGCCCAAATGACCAACCAAATGTGTGAAATATCCATTGATCCTAAAGTTTGAGCCTTACATGAATCTTTTCCTTGTAAAAACCTGAATTACCTAGCCTTATTAGATGGAAAATCCTGAAAATGGCCTTGGTCCTTCCTTGAGTATTGTGCAATTCAAATAAGGAAAAAAGCCTAAGTTAAATATGGCCACTAAAAGTGGCCCTGGTTCCTAGGTTGGATATTGTGCACCTCGACTGAAGCCAAAAGCCTAGTTGAGGGTGGCTGGTGTAAGGGTAAACACAAATGAGGGGAAAAATTAGTGATACATGGAGAAAGAGGAAAAAATATGTACGGGTGCAAAAAATGAGTGATGACTAAGCAATGAACTAGAAAGAAAAATGCTATGAAAATATAAGGCAAAAAGCTGAAAAATGAGAATAAGGCACCCATAAAAGTTTGAAATCGGATAAAGGGAGAATGGGATGGAAAATAACATTGTTGGTAGGGCTAAAGTGTAGAAAAATGCAATGTCAAGGAGGCCTTTAGTGATTATGTTCCCAAAATATCATACCAAAGCCTCCTGTGCCTATGTTACAAGCTAGTGAAGTCCCAAAGTGATCCTAGTCCAAGTAGCCAAAAGTTATAGTCATGAGTATAGGGGCAAGCATATGGTATTGAGCATAGTATTTAAATGTCTCTTGTGAGAGTGAGTGATTTTGCATAGTCCTAAGCATTGAACCTGAAAATAACATTGTGAGTGAGGTATGAGACTTCTTTCTATGAGGACACTTGCATTTCATTGTTAACATTAGACTAACTTAGTGATTATGGCTTGTTGATAATTACATTACTTGTCGTAGTTGCACTGTCACATGCATTGATCTGTGTTGGTTTGCTGGATAGTTATTTAAGGTGAGTTGAAAGTGGTATGGGTACTTGTAATTGAGTTTGATGTGATGTATGCCGTTATACTGAGGTCTGTGTGTTACTATCCTACTTATGCAGATTGAATCTGTTACTTGAGGACAAGTAATAATTTTAAGTTGATATACTATCAAAATACAACACTTTTAATGCTTAAAACTTGAAATTTTGTGTGTTGCCAATTAGTTTTGATGTGTTTTGTAGGATTATAGGGTTGGCATAATATTTGGGTTAAGTGTATAGAATTTGCTAAAGTAGAGGTTTCAGAAGACCTCTTACAGGCCATAGAGAATTCTATGAGCCTTAAAGATGGTTTCATGTACAATTCAAGTGAAGGATAATTTTTTTAGAGTTAAGTTTAAGAACGTGCAGATGAGTCATAGACTTGGTATCATTTCCTGAGGATCAAAAAGTGGGGAGTTGCTAAAAAGTCATCAGATTGAACCCTTACAGGCTATAGAACTTTATATGGGCCATAGACGAGTATCAAGAAGTCAGCCACAGATTTGAAGAAGCAGTCCACGAAAGCTTGATTACGGGCCATAAAATTTTATATGGCTCGTAGAAGCTGCCGTAGAGCCTACCAACCCAGTTATCCTATTATATTTTAGTTTTGTATTTTAAACAATATAAATAGGTTTTTAGGTTATTGTTTGAAGAGGAATGGTAGTGGTACGTGATAGAACAATAGAGAGCTTGAGAGAAACACTTGTAAAACTTTATTTTGTCTTTTGATTTCACTCTTGTGATTCTTAGTGAATAGTTTAGATTTCTTGTGCTGAATTCCCTTGTGTAAGTGCTCAATTATTACCAAATTCATAAGTCTTGCATTTACACTGATCATGAGTAGCTAAATCCACTACTAGGGTTATGTGAATCATGACGAACTAACAAGGTAAAACTAGATAATTCAGAATTCTTGAAAAGTGTGCACGCATGTAGTAATTAATTCTCTTCGTATTGAGTGCTTTCTAATGGTGGCCAATCTTAGAAGCCACCTATTGTTATTGACTATATCAAGGTAGTAATGAATAGGAAAAGAGATTAATTAACAACATTTGATTGATATTTCTCGTCTAATCAGGCAAAGTGGGCCAATGGGAGGTTATACTGAAACAATAGGTAAGATTTAGTAATGTTACATTGTGGGGACAAACCAAATCACATAGTGCAATTTGCCTCTTTTGTTGGGCCAAAAGGTTTGGTGAACTTAACTTACTATTTTGCATGCTACATACTGAAAAAGAATTCGATTATTTGGTAATAATGAGTAAGGGAATCATGGGGAATACAATACCCTAGTTACTCTTCATATAAGTTTAACACTTGCATTCATTTAGAATTATTTTTTAGAGTTCTTACAAACCACCCTTTCCCTTTGGGGAGAGAAGTTGGTTAATCAACCCAAATTGCATTGAGTTATTCTAAGTCTACCATATTTCTTATGGGATTCGACCCTATCCTTGATTTGTCATGTATCTTGACAACTATCGGTTTAGCCGCAAAAAAGAGGTGTAACTTGGGTGATATACAACACAGTTTAGAATCTAAAGAATGAAGGGCAGTGTATGGCAATCACTACTTGTAGTGCTAAGAGTACTATTGATCCTCCTATGCCTATTGATGATGATAATGATGATGATGTTCGAGAGGATATAGTTGAGACCAAAGATGCTGAGATCAAAGATGATCATACAAAAGAATGGGGTGAACGATGTTGCGGAGGTTCCACAGAAGCTGAAGCCCATTCCTAGACATCCTCCTCTCTTCCCTCAAAGAATCAAAAAGGAGGAGGAGGGTAAGTTCAAGTACTTTCTCTCCATGATGAAGCAATGCCGAATCAACATACCTCTCATTGAGGCATTGGAGATGATGCTAGGATATGCTAAGTTTATGAAGGACTTAGTTATAAAGATGCGGACTGTGAGTCAAGAGCTCTCCCAAGTGCTTCAACATTGCAGCGCAATTGCTACAAGGTCCTTGGTACAAATGTGCAAAGCTCCCAATGCATTTACCATACCCTGCACTATTAGAGATATGGAGTGCGCAAGGGCCTTATATGATCTCGGTGCCAGCATAAATCTAATGCCCCTTTGATTTTCAAGAAGCTAGGATTGACAACCCCTACTCCGGCGAGCATGCAATTGTCAGTGGCTGACCACATTGTGAAGAAGCCTATGGGGATACTTTTTGACGTACTCATCAAAGTTGAGAAGTTCATATTTCCTACAGACTTTGTGATCCTATATAAAGAAGTTGACTTCAAAGTCCCAATCATCTTGGGAAGGCCCTTCCTAGCAACTGGTCGAGCACTAGTGGATATGGAAGTTGGCCAACTCTAGTTTAGATTGATTGATAAAGAAGTTTTCTTTAACATTTGTCAGTCAATGAAGAGGCCAGACAACTTAAAGAAGGATGTAGGGGCACTTGGTGAAGTCTGAGTACCTGAGTTGTCCAGGTCGTGCCGTGACAATAAATAAGGCACTACTTGCGATACAACCAAGATATCTATTGTAATAGTTGTTTTGTCCTTTTGTTTTTAGCTTATGGAGTTGTAGGTAGATAAATTTTCATATTTTGGTTGTCATTTGTGGACATTGGGCTGGTTGCACATAGGGTATCAATGTCTTCTTTGAAGAATATGCTTATACATGACTAAGCCATCATTTTTGGCTGCAAAGGCATCAAGAACTGATTCTACGACTAGTTCTACAGGTCATATGTAAAACTATGACCCATTCACTGTCTCAGAGAACACTTCCAATGAGCAAATATTTGTGCACTCCAGTCCACGAGCCCACTTTTTGGCTCGCAGATAAAACTATGAGTCGTAAATAGGGCTCGTAGACCCCAGGTATGTTCTTCTATTTTTGGCTAACTATTGAGGTTTCTATGACCAACACTATGAGTCCTAATTTCTACGCTTGTAGACTGGTCTGTGAAACACAGTCCCCAAAATTATGGCTTGAGCATTCCACGAAACAAGGAACTATGCGTCGTAAAATCCTTAACGACCCTTAGTTCAGGTTTCATAGAGCCTAGGCTCATTAATTTTGGACCAACTCGGTCAACCTATAAATAGAATGGGTCAAATCATTTTGACGCCATTCTTCCCCAAATTTACCAAAAGAATCTGGTACCATATACCTTTACTCCTTTGACCACCAACTACCGACTGCACCTATTTTCCAACCATTTTTTCGGTAACCTCTGGCATCACCTAGGGTTCTACCCTTTTTTATTCCTCCAATTTTTATATATTTGTAACTCAATTTGGTAAGTTCTTGGATGTAAAATTCCTTTTAAATACCAAACTTATTGTGATTAAGTTGAATTTACCTGATCGGTATGGTAATCCGAACAATATGGATATGAACTTGGGTTTTCCACTATTTATGCTTAAAATATAATCATTTTGAATGTGATACCAATGCTGGAAATATGTTAAAAGCCAGAGAATTATAGGTGTGTCCATGTCTATGTGTTATATGAAAATCATGTTGTCACATGTTGTTTGAATAGAATTGACTATGTGCTTGAAAGTTAATATGTGAATACTTGTGTGTAATGTGATGTTCATTTATTCAAACGGGGTCAGTTGTCTTAGGAACCTGTGTAAAATGATATTCGATAGGGTTGTATAAAAAGAATTGGATGTAAGGTGTTGGGTGTTTGTTGAAATCATGTGGGGGGTATCGTGTATTACTTCGATGTTGTATAAATTGTCAACAATGTTGTGTGGGATCCATTTTGATAGGTTTGGAGACTCAGGCTTCTAGATTTTTCACTATACGAGGGTCTTTAAAGCCCATGGAGATTTCCATAAGTCATAATTTCTCCTCATATGAAAATCCAGAAACATGAAGTTCCTGAGAGTTTACCAGATAAGACCTTCTACAAGCCATCATATATCCTACCACTTGTAGATAGGTCTCGTAGATCCCTGCTGGTAAAAGATTCAACATTGGAGCGCTTCTATAACTTGGTAGATGCAATTCTAGTGACCAAAAGCTATGAAGCCTATTTTTACAAGGGCTTTTTACAGCTCGTAGTTTTTACTATGGCTTATATAAGTGCCTTCGTAGACCCATATATGATCAAGTTTGAAGTGATTTTGCTTTTCTTTCCTTGATGTATGGGGCTAACATTATTTGCAAAATATATGTATTTAGGTACTACATATATGAGCCTTGGGCATTCCTAGAACTAGGCTACTATTGTTCACTCTCCCTAGTCTAAAGAGGGAGGCAACAATGATAGGAGCTACATTCAGATGACCCAGTCCAAAGAGGAGTCAGAGTTAGAGTCCGATGATGAGTCGGAGACAGAGTCCTCTGCTGCACCACGTCAAGATTCACCATCACATCCGAACACTCTTACTAGCTAGTGGTATGATTAGGGTATGGAAGATATCTACACAGAGACATACAACTAAAGTAGAAAGGCAAACTAGCTAGTTTCATTTTTTATGAGCCTCGAATCATCACTTCGGGATTGGATAGTGTCCCCAGCCTTTAGCACACTATCAGAAGATACGGGATCCAATGGCTGGACAAATCATCAAAGAAGTACTCCCCTGCTATTCACGAATGATATGCTTCATATGCCGCCAAAGTACTTAGCAGTCTGCGCAAGGGAAGAAGCCTCTCGCACAATCCATACTGACGCACACTAGAGTGAGGGGCCAGCAAGTGGACATCTTAAAGCCTACCATCTACTATATATTATTTGGACATGTGTTCCCAACCTCCAGATCAACAACAGAGTATGACCATAGATTAAGGCAGACGAGTGATAAGGTCCTTATGAGAGATCAGAGCCTCAGGGCCGGCTTGATGAGATTGGTTGCTGCCTAGATTGCAGAGTAGGGCTTGAGCCCTGCATAGATAGCCACTTCGTCAGAGCCTATTGTGAAGGCCTCACTCAACTTCCCTGCCTAATTTTGGTGGGTTATTGTTAGATTGTGGATCTGACTGACTCTTGCAAATAATAATTTTATGATGGACCACACTATTTTTATTGCCAGTATCTTGGTTGGCTTTGAGATTGGTTGGGCCAGTCTCATTGCAGAAAAGATATATGAGGGGGCCATAAAGAGGTTTACCTCCATCCTCTTCCCATGATTGATCTACAATCTTTGTATAGAGTTTGGGGTGGAGAGTTTACATAACCTGGACTCACTGATAGAGGTCTAACATACTTAGTATGCCAACCTAATCAAGGCAGAAAATGATTTGGTGGCCCTACAGCGAGTATCATGCCATCCAGCTTAGATACCTAAGATGTTCGCGATGGAGATACCATATAAGACTCCATTTACCACCATTACTATTGGTACTGCTAAGCAGTTGCTGCCATAAGCTGAGACTAATATGGAGAGGAGGCCTACTACTACTACTACTATTACTTCTGCTAATAGGTCAATAGGTCATTTCTATACCGACAATTCTCGCTTGCATGATGTATATGTCAGTGGTGTTTATTCAGTCCATGGTGTAGATACTGACCAACACTAATTCCCAATTGACTCAAGCACTGCAGCAGATCAGGCCCTAGATTCTGTAGGCCATTTAGGAGTCCGAGGGACGCATGTAGGCATTTATAGTCACAACTATCTAGGATAGACTTACATTCATGTATGCCTACATAGATGTTTTTGAGATGTAGGTCCAATAGAGGCTTAATATAGCATGTCCAACTAATATAACGACACTTCAGAAGAAGATCCAGTAGCTCCAAGTGGATATGACATCTTTGGCACACCGATGGTATTCCCAAAGACTGAGCCTCTAGTTTCGATGGTGGACTTGTTTGCTCCTGAGGAGGACATCATAGACTTCTCATGGGAAGAGGCCATGCATGGATGATCCAGACCTAGCTAGACTACAGACGGGGCTGACAGAGCAGCAAGGACTAGAGCTTGCCCGAATACGATATGAGGGTGAGGGGAGGTAGCCCTTTTGGATATTCTCCTATTAGTGAGGAGGCCACCAGGATGGTTGACTATAGCCAGACTTAGTCATTTACCATTGCTTAGGCGTCCAGGAATATTTTTTTTGACCTTGTGCTTTATATTCCATTTTTGTGCATTAAGGACAATGTAACTCTTTTTTGTGGGGGTGTTGGTTTATAGGCCTTAGTGAAGTCTTAACCTTGGCCTGTAACTATTTCAAATTTTGAATCCAAGCATTTTTATTGTCTATATTTTTTTCCTAAGGATATTAAATTTCTGTTGAACCGATATGTTTAGGATGTGTAGATAATATTAGTAGCATATAGTATTGATATCTATGGCATATGTTAGTTTTGTATTTTTACATGAAAAATGATACCCGCAAAATAAGTTATTAGTTAGTATAGATAACAACCATGTATGTTTGATTGATGACAATGCTTGTTATGATAAGTGAGGATGAATCGAGATAAAAAGTATGATCTGAGAGTCTTTGTTTATAGTGCAATCAGTGCTATGTAAGTGTGAGATTTCATTGCTAAATTCAAAATACTGTGTTTCAATCCAGATATGGCCTTGTTACTTTGACTTAGTCTATAGGATTAGTTGGTTAGGAAAGGATCTTAGGTCATTGTTCATAATAGTCAACTTATCCTAAATAACCAACCAAATGTATAATGTATCCCTTGATCCTAATATTTAAGCCTTACATATACCCTTTTCATTGTAAAAACCTAAGTTACCCAACCTTGTTAAACGTAAAATCTTAAAATTGGCCCTGGTCCTTTCTTGAACATTATGCACCTTGATTGAGGCAAAAAGCTTAAGTTAAGGTGGGTGGTGTAAGGGTAAACACAAAATAGGGAAGCTAGTGATACATAAAAAAGTATAAAAATGTGTTCTAGGTTTAAGAAAAATGATTGATGCTTAATTAATAAGCTAAAAAGAAAAATAATGTGAAAGCAAAAGGCAAAAAGCTAAAAAATTGAGAATAAGGCACCCAGAAAAGCTTGAAATAGGAAAAAGGGAGAATGAGGTGAAAAATGATAGTGTTGGTAGGGCAATAATATAGAAAAATGCAGTTTCAAAGAGGGTATTTAATCATTATGTTTCCAAAACATCATATCAAATCCTCTTGAGCCTAAATTACAGGCCAATAAATTCCTAAAGTGATCCTCGTCCAAGTAGTCAAACGTCATAGTCAAGAGTATAAGAGAAAACATATGATATTGAGCATGGTATTTGAATGTCTTTTGTGAGAGTGAATGATTTTGCATAGTCCCAAGCATTGAATCTAAAAATATCACCATGAGAGGATATATGACTTCTTTTTGTGAGGGAACTTGTATTGCATTGACACTAGACTAACTCAATGAGTTTTGCTCGTTGATAATTGTGTTGGTTGTCATAGTTTCACTATTATATATGTTAATCCATATTGGTCTACTTGATAGCTAACTAATGTACTCTGAAAGTGGTATGGATATCTGTGCTTGAGTTTGATATGATGTATATTATTGGGTTAAGGTCTGTGTGTTACTGTATTGCTTATGTATATTGTGTGTGCCACTTGAGGACAAACAACAATTTTAAGTTGAGGGTGCTGATGTACTGTCAAAATACAACACACTTAATGCTTAAGAACTATGAATTTGGTGTGTTCTCAAAACGATGTTAGTAGATTTATGTGTTTTTATGTTTATTTTGCACGATTACAAGGTTAGCTTATTTTTGGGCTAAGTGTGTAGTTTTTCCAAAATTTGAGGTCTTACATGACCTTTTATGAGCCATGGAAAATTCCACAGGCCGTATAGCTGGTTTTGTACATGATTCCGGTGAAGGGTGATTTTGTGAAGTTGAGTCTACAAACATATAGATGAGCCGTAGACTTGGTATCGTGCCTTGAAATCAAAAAGTAGGGAGTTGCTGAAAAGTTAACAGGTAAAACCCTTTATGGGCCGTAGAACCTTATATGGCTCATAAGTAGGTGTACTAGAAGTCAACCCCATAATTGAAGATGAAATCTATAAGTCCCCAACTATGGGCCATAGAACATTATACGGCCCACAGAAATGCCCATAGAGCCTGCCTACAGAGTTCTCCAAGTTTGTATTCAGTTTGTATTTTAAACACAATAAATAGGTTTTTAGGTTATTTTTCTTAGAGGAGAGAAAGAGGGAACATGAGAGAACAGTGGAATACTTGAAAGAAAAATTATGAAAGATTTTGTACTTTTAATTCAATCTTGTAATTCTTGCTGATGAACTTTTATTTATTGTTCTTAATTCTATTATGTAAGTGCTCAATTATATTATTAAAATAGATGATTCTTGCATCTACACTGATCATGAGTAGCTAAATCCACAACTAGGGTTGCGGGAACCATGAAGAACTAACAAGGTAAAATTGGATAAATTATAATTCTTAAAAAGTGTGCATGTATACAATAATTATTTCTCTTCGATTTGAATGCTTTTTAACAGTGGTGAACATTAGAACTCACCTAGTACTACTGACTAGATCAAGGTAGTAATGAATAGTAAAAGAAATTAAGGATTTGATTTATGTTTCTTGTCTAATCAACCAAACTAGGCCAAGGGGAGGTTGTACTAGAACAATAGGTAAGGGTTAGTAATGTCACATTGCGGGGATGAATCAAATCATGCAGTGAAATTTATCTATTTTTAGGATCAAAGGGTTTGGTAAACTTGACTTACACTTCTTATACACACTGGAAAGGAATTCGATTATCTAGTAATACCAAGTTAAGTAATTATATGGAAACAATACCCTAGTTATTCTTTATACTGATTTCACAATTGTCTTAGTGTAGGATTTGTTTTGATAGTTGTTACAGAACCCCCTTCGGGAGATAAGTAGGTTAATCCACCAAAATTTCTTTAAATTCTTCTAAGTCTATCATATTCCTTTGGGTTCGACCCTAACCTTGGTTAAATTATATATCTTAACAACAATAGCTTTAGCCTTCAAAAAGGAGGTATAGCTTGGGCGACATCAGGAAGACTTAGGATGCTTGCAAGTTCTTGATTACATGTAGAGAGTTGTTAGAGATTGTTGGGTTAGCTAATTCACACGGTGTTTGTTATGTCACTGTTCAACTTTATAGGTCATCTAGGGAGTGGTGGAGAGCATATGCACAATCTTTCCCTGTTAGGTCTACATTAGTGACTTGGGAGACCTTTTCTAGAGCCTTCTATGATCTTTTTGTCCCTTTGAGTATGAGTAAGGAAACCTGCCCAAGGTTTGAAAGCTTGAGATAGGGAGAGATAATAGTCATAGAGTATGAGATTCATTTTTCTAGCTAGTTGGGCATGCTACAACCATTATTCTAAATGGGATAGAGAAGGTTCACAAGTTTATTAAAGAGTTGAACTATTCTATCAGATGATTGGTGTTTTAAGTGGCAAGAGAGGGGGTTTCTTTTTGGTCTATTGTGAGTGCCACCAAGGGTGGAGTTACTAAAGAGAAAGAAGTTTGGAGACCTTAAGAGGGCCCAATCATCAAGTTAGTTCTATGGTGTCTTATCATGAGGCCGAGGTTCTCATAGTAAGGCTGATTCATTTTAGTTTTGAGGAGATTATGCATCCTTTCCAGCTTTAAAGAATGGCCCTAGTTTTGCTACAGTTCAAAGATTTAGGCGGCTAAGGTGGCTTCAGCTTTGCTCCTACTTCTTCAAAGTCATAAACTACTCTAAGTAGTTGCTTTATGTGTAAGGATCCCAATCATATGATTCGTTAGTGCCTATTCCAAACTCATTCAAGGCTACATCATACTTATTTAGCAACTTTAGTTAGGGAGCCAACACCTCTAGCTAGAGGTCTAGCCCCATAGTTAGGGAGTTAACACCTCTAGCTAGAGGTCTTGCCCCATAGGTGAGAGGTCATGGCATAATTTAGTCAGATAGAGGTGGTTGTATCGAAGATAGAGAGGTGAGTGGTGTGTAGACTCTGACATGTGGAGGTCGAGAAGCTCATTGTTATGCATTTCTAGGGATACCCAAGGCTGAGGCCTCAAATGCGATTATTACAAGTATTATTTTAGTTTGTCATTACCTTTATTAGTGTTTTTCGATCATGGTTCTACTTATTCATATGTATCCATATACTTCTCTGCTAGATTCAACTTATTATGTGATTGTATACTTATTTTGCATTCAGTAGATGTATTGGGTTCAGGTGGATGTCTTCACTAATCATAAGAGCCTTCAACATTTGTTTACCCAAAAGGATCTCAACTTAGGAAATAGAGGTTATAAGAGCTTTTCAAGGATTATGACATAAGTGTGAAGTACCACTTGAGCAAAGTAAATGTGGTAGCTGATGACCTTAGTTGGGCCTACATGGGTAGTATCTCTCACATAGAAGATGATGGAAATAGGGAGTTGGCAAAAAATGTCCATAGGTTTGTTAAGTTAGGAGTAAAGTTGAATGCATCCCGAAGTGGTGGTGTGATAGTGCTACACGAGTCTGAATTTTCTTTTATTAAGGATTTGAAATCCTTAGTGAAGGAAGGAAATATAGATGTTTTCTCACAAGGGGAAACAGAGTAATCCCATATCCAGGGAGACGATGTGTGCCAAATATTAGTGAGTTAAAGAAGTTGATGTTGTAAGAATCTCATGGGTCTTTTTATTCTATTCATCCCAATTATACAAAAGTGTATAGATATTTCTATTTTTAGAATGGAATGATGAGAGACATCAACAAATTTGTGTCCAAGTGTGCCAATTGCCAACAAGTCAAAAGTTGAACATCAAAGGCTGGCTGGCATATCCCAAGATAATGATATTCCTAATTAGAAGTGGAAGAAGTGAATATGGACTCTGTAATGGGTAGCCTGAGACCAAAAATCACTTCGATTCTATACGGGTGATAGTGGATTGGGTGATAAATTCATTTCACTTCTTATAAATTAGAACTATATTTAGTGTCGAAGACTATGCTCACTTGTATATCATAGAATTGGTGAGATTGTATGCGATCGATCTCCTCATCCATCATAACAGATCGTGGTGTCCAATTTTTTGGAAATCTTTTCGAAGGGGTTTTGGTACTAAGGTGAAATTATGCACTGGCTTACATCCCTAAACTGATGGACAAGCTGAGAGGACTATTTGAACATTCGAAGATATCATGAAAGCTTGTATGTTGGAGTTCAAGTGGAGTTAGGATGGGCATTTTACTCTCATCCAATTATCCTACAATAGTAGTTTCTATGGAAACATAATGATGGCATCATCTGAGGAATTCTATAGTAAAAAATGTAGATCGCCTACTGGATTATTTGAAGTAGGTGAGATGGCTTTGCTAGGACTGAACTAAGTCATTGATGCGATTGATAAGGTGAGTCTTATAAGGATAAAGTCACAAAAAGCTCAAAAAGTTGGAAAAAGTCCTACTCCGATGTGAGGAAGAGGGATATTGAGTTCCAATTTGGTGATTGGGTCTATTTGAGGGTGTCCGCAATGAAAGGTGTGATCCAGTTTTGCAACAAAGGTAAACTAAGCCCTAGGTATGTATGTAGTCCTTACAAAGTGGTGAGAAGAGTGGGCATAGTGTCTTGTGAGTTGGACCTACCTAAGGAAATAAATTTGATGTATCTGGTTTTTTAAGTGTCAATGTTGAGAAAGTTCATAGGCAATACAAACTCCATAGTTTCCTTGGAAGATGTGAACATTTAAGTGAACTTGAGTTATGAAGAAGTATCGGTTGAGATTTTTGATCGGCATATGAAAAGTTTAAGGAACAAGGAAGGTGCATCCGTTAATGTACTTTAGAGAAATAACCAAATTGAGGGGGCCACATAGGAAGTAGAAGCGGATATGATGAAGCATTACCTGTACTTGTTTCACTCTAATTCCAAAGGTATTAAGAAAATACCATAAAACCTCCAATTCCTTGCATTTTCACTTTTTGCATAATATGTGTACTCATTTCTGTGTTTATGGATTGTTTGAGATGTATGCTGACTACGGATTCTAAAAATTTATGCAAAGATGTTTAAATTGCATTTTTGCACACATTCTAGGTTATTAGTTAATATTAACTCCTTATAGCCTATGTTGAAGTACATCTAGGGACAAATGTTTCCAAGGGGGAGATATTATAATGAACCTAGTGTTAGAAGCCTAGAAAGTGCATAAAAAGTTAGGATGAAAATGCCAGGGCCAGTCAACAAAGCCAATTACAGGGCCAGTGGTTTACACCACGAGCTATAAACCAGACTCATGGATGGGAACCTCAGAAAGTTAGAAAAATTTCTAAGTGTTAAGTGGTACACGAAGGCATTCATAGACCATACACAGGATCGTGGGTGTAAGTACAAAATACAAAGGAAATTTAGAGTATCTAGAAAGTGATCTACAAAAAAATAGGATAACCCGTGATCTTTCCCATAACCCATAGATAGTATTCGTAGATGGGTGTCCAGAAAAGTGAAAATTTTGCTAAGTGTGGAAGTACTCCACGAGACCATCCATGACTTGTAGATCAATGCACAACCCATAGATAGAGGTTTCATGGTTGGTAACTAGTTTAAAATATTGGAAAAGGAGAATAGGGCGTCAAGAACCATGCCTCATTGTTCCATCTATGGCATGCAATCAGGGTCTTATAGATTGGATTCGGTAGTTTTAATGAAGGGAAATTGTGTTCTTTCTGTCAATCCTAAACGTAAGCTATATAATTTTGGTGATTCTTTGGGTCTTAATTAAATCTTAAAGCTCTAGATTCCTATTCCTATGCTTTATTCTTCCACTTCCAAAATTTCTAAGACATTCTTCCTGATAAAAAACAAGTTAAGAAGGCTAGGGTATAAAGGGTTTTCTTCCATAAAAACAATTTCCTTCTTCATAGACTTACCCATGGTATGTGAGTTGATTTGTGTGTTCTCTTTTACCTACAAATTCCTATATAAAAGTTTTTACCTTTTCTTTAAGTACCTTAAATACTTCCATGGATGCTAATGATGATTTCATGATATTTTATGTTATTATAGGACATCAATATTATCATATGATGTTCGACTAAGTACTTTCACATGATTTAAGTTTATAATGATGTTCCCAATAATGTCAGTTTGAATGATGAAGTGTGGGTTATTCTATAACTTTAAATAAGTATATTTCCCATGATCATGCTTGAACGTCATGATTTATAAATGTTTTAACTTACGAATAAGCACATTAAGTTTCAAGTCAAGTCTTGCATGATATATGATAATGACTGTGGCATAAAAGAAGAATTTTAAAGTTATGATTCATCAAAGATATAAATATGTTGAAAGTTCCCTAAAAGATGATTATAAAGGTTCCCAAGATGAAAAGACAATGCATACTTGGTGGTTCCTTATGTTTTGAGCTACTATTGAGATTTGATACATATGATTCTAAGGGCCATGATTTGTCTAAATATGTGTTTTAAAAAGATTCTGTGCGATGACATAGCATCAAATGGAGTATCGAGGTGGGGTTCAGTGCCCTATCAACTATGTGCCACCATAGGAGCCCTTCTAGGCTAGGCTAATGGATCCATATAGTCCCATTATGTTATATAACCATACATGCTTAATGACAGAGCTCCACCTAGCAAGTGGTCTCCCCGTGCCAAAAAAGGTTTATGTTGGATTCTATGTAGTAGCTCACATGGTCTTATATGTCGATTATGGTCCATTCCTACAAGGTTTATGATCCATGTCTTGGTTCTAGCACATGTGTTTCGTTTATGAATTTATTTTGCTTATATTGAACAACATTCCTTGTCCATGCTTAATCTCAAGTTAATGTTACATTTACAGTCCCATGCTTGTAAGTCTTTAATTATGAATGATGGCATTATAATTTCATGTTTGCATTTCATCTCACATGCTTAGTATATTCCAAAAGTACTAATGCATATTTTTCCTACATGATATAACCATGTCGGGACAGGTGCTCCTTTCCCGGCTCAAGGCAAGTTCTTTGATGTTCATGATTAGTTTTATTGTGGTGAGCCCTTAGTTTAGGATTCTACTAATTTCCTTTATAGCTATGTATTTCGGACTGGATGTATATGTTGGCTTTTGGAGTTTTTACTTTCTATATTAGTAATGTTTAAAATTCTTCTATTTGATAGAAACTGAAGAAAATCAGTTCCTGTCCATCCATGGTCTATTGGGTATGTTGTATGGATGATATGTCTATTTTTAAGATATTATTTCTATTCTAAATGATGTCCCAAAAACCGTACCCTATTTATTTCTGCAAATTTAAGAGTTTGATTGGCTTTGAGTACTCGATATTTTACAATGGCTTGGGTGAAGAGCCTAAGGGTGTCTCATCCGCCGTGTGACAACTAGATCCTAGTTACAGGTTATTACAAACTTGGTATCAGGGGGCGTGGCATTAAAACATTCATTAGATGTTGAAGCATACCATGTCAAATATATCCTCGCTCAAGGTTGTGAACTACATCACTATCTTGAATGAGAGGTTATGAGATAGTTTAGAAAAGTCTTATCTTCTTTCTTATTCCTGTCGTGCCTTTAGAGTTGTCAAGGTTGTCCTATAACTAATGATGATCTCTTTTCTATTCCTAGATCATGCTATCAAAAAGAGATCCACGATCAAGGAACACCATAGCAACAAGATCCTTCACTATACGAGGATGATGGAGTGTCTCATGAGGAGTTTAGTGCTGACTTCACTATGCTAGCCCAAACTTTGGCTAACCAAGCCAATAGTGATATTGATATACCTCCCCAAGTGCGTACTCAAGCTACATGAGTTAGCGACTTCATGAGGATGAGTCCTCCAAAGTTCCATGGTTCTAAGATGGAAGAGGATCCCATTGACTTCATCGATGATGTTTACTGAATTATTTGTGTAATAGAAGTTCCATGGGAGGAGAAGATTGAGTTGATAGCCTACCAACTAAAGGGAGTATCCAAGATAAGGTATTAATAATGGGTAAAGGAGAGAGGCCAAGGAGTGGGTTCAATTGAATGGAAAATTTTAAGGGTCCCTTTTTGGACCATTTCCTTCTGATAAAGTTGAGGGTGACCAAGGTACAAGAATTCATCAACCTCAATCAAGGGCACATGAGCGTGAGGGTATATGCCCTCAAGTTAATCAAACTCTCCAAATATGCCCTTTCATGGTAGCAGATCCAAGGATCTATACGAGCAAATTTATCTTTGGTGTAACAGATTTGGTGTCAAAGGTGTGCAAGACGGCTATGCTTGTTAAAGAGATGGACATATTCTGGTTAATTAATATGCTGAGTAGATAGAGGAGGAGAATTTGAGATAAAGAGCTAGGGAGTCCAAGAGGACTCAGGTTGATGGTGAGGGATATTGTTACCAAAGGAGTAGAGGTTACAAGCTCCAAAGTGGCCAAAAGGAAGGTGGATAAGGATCTACCAACGATCCTTCTTCCCAGTCCACTAAAGACAAGTGGGAAGCTCTATAGCCTCAAACTCCAAATTTGCCCAAGTGTGGAGAGCTCCACAATGGAGAGTGCTTGTACAGTTCGAATGCATTATTCAAGTGTACGAAGCTCGAAAACCATGCAATGGACAACAGGAGTAGAGATGCAAGGCCCTAAGGCCAAGATGGGCAAGTTCAAGGAACCCTAAGGACTAACCATTTCTATGCTCTTCATGAAAGGTAAGAAGTTGAAGAGGCCCAGATGTTGTCCCTAGTATGTTGAAAGTCTATAATTTTGATGCATATATATTGTTAGACTTGGAGGCAAATTCATCAATTATAACTTCTTTTCTTGCATACAGATTCCATGCACGTCTCATAGTTCTTCATGAGCAATGTGAAGTAGGTACCCCCGTAGGAGATTCCATTGTTACAAAAAGAACTTATTGAAATTTTCCCATTTCCATCTTGTAAAAAGTCATTCTTTGCGACTTAGTAGAACTCTCCATGGTCGATTTTGATGTTATAATTGGGATAAATTGATTACATTCTTCCTATACCTCCATCAATTGTAGGATTCATAGAGTTAAGTTCCAAATCCCAAATGAGTCCATTCTTGATTTGGAGGGCGAAAATTCTTTGTGTAGAAGTCCATTTGTTTCGTTCCTAAAAGCCAAGAAACGGATCTCAATGGGATGTACATATTATCTAGTATGGGACCAAGATGTCACTTCCAAAGTTCCTCCCCTCGAGTTATTTCACATTGTTAATGAGTTTCTGGATGTCATTTCAGATGAGTTGATTAGTATTCCTCCCAAAAAACAAATAGATTTTTCCATAAACCTTTTACCTGACACTCAACCTATTTCAATTCCTCCTTATAGAATGGCTCATGCAGATTTGAAGGAATTAAAGGAATAATTGAAGGATTTGTTAGAGAAGGGTTTTATTAGACCTAGTAATTCTCCATGAAGTGCTCTGATTATGTTTGCAAGGAAGAAGTACGGGTCCCTGCGCATAAGCATAGACTATCAGTGATTTAATAAGGTTACTATTAAGAACAAATAGCCACTCCCATGAATAGAAGACTTATTTGATGAATTGCAAAGGGCTACATATCTCTCTAAAATTGATTTGAGATTTAGGTATCACAAATTAAGGGTAAGGGAGAGTGATATTAGTAAGATGGAATTCTAAACTAGGTATGGTCACTTAGAATTTTTAGTGATGTCTTTTAGTATCACTTATGCATCGACTATATTCATAGACCTCATGAATAGGGTATTCAAGAACTACTTTGACATACTTGTAGTAGTGTTCATTTATTGTATCCTAATCTACTCCTGGAGTGAGAAATAACATATGTAACACTTGAGAGTGGTGTTACAAACCTTGATGTAGTAAAGGCTTTTCGCAAAATTTTACAAGTGTTAGTTTTGGCTAAGAGAGGTTGTCTTCCATGGGCATATGGTATGAAGTGATGGTATTAAGGTTGATCCCAAGATGATGGAAGCAGTGAGAAATTAGCCAATGCCATTGACTCCTATAGACATTAGGAGTTTCTTGGACCTATCCAGGTACTACAGAAGGTTTGTAGTAGGTTTCTCCTCCATTTCATCTTTACTAACCTAGTTGAATGTAAACAAAGATATATGAGTGTGAGAAGAGTTTCTAAACACTGAATGATCGACTTTGGTTCTGATCTTGACCTTATTGGAGGGAAATGATAGGCTTGTATCTATTATGATGCTTCAAGTATTGGGTTGGTTTGTGTGTTGATGCAACATGGTAAGGCCATTGCATATTCTTCAAGGCAATTGAAGGTATATGAGAAGAACTACCCCACTCGTAATCCTGAATATGCATTTGTAGTGTTTGCTTTGAAAAATTTCTATTACTACTTGTATAGGGTTCATGCAGATGTCTTTACCGATCATAATAGCCTTCTGTATGTGTTCACCCAGAATGATCTCTACTTGAGGCAACAAAGGTGGTTAGAGCTTCTCAAGGATTACAATATGAGTATGATGTACCACCCAAGCAAAGCCAATATTGCAGCGTATGCACTTAGTATAGTCTCTATGGGTAGTGTTTTCTCTTATAGAAGATGATGGAATAAGGGAGTTGGCCAAGGAAGTCCATAAATTTGCTAGGTTGGGAGTAAAGCTTAATGAATCCCAAAATGGTGGTGTAATTGTGCTACATGGGTCCAAATCTTTTTTGATTAAGGATGTTTAGTCTAAGCAAGACCTTGATCCCACATTAGTTAAATTGAAAGACTTAATGAAAGAGGTAAAGATAGAAGTTTTCTCACAAGGGGGAGATGGTGTAATCTGATATCAAGGGAGATTATGTGTGCCAAATATTAGTGATTTGAAGTTCATATTTCAAGAAGTTCACAAATCTTCTTATTCTGTTCATCCCAGTTCTACAAGAATTTATAGAGATATAAAAGTGACCTATTTGTGGAATGGAATCAAGAGAGACATTGCAAAATTTGTGTCCAAGTGTGCCAATTCACAACAAGTCAAATTTGAATATCAAAGGTCGAGTGGCCTTAGCCCAAGGTATTGATATTACTACTTTGAAGTGGGAAGAAGTCAATATAGACTTTATTGTAAGGTTGTGTAAGACCAAGAAGCACTTCGATTTCATATGGGTGATAGTGGATTAGATGACTAAGTCAATTCAGTTTTTAATAGTTAGAATGACATTTAATGCTGAAGATATTCTCACTTGTATATCCGAGAATCGGTGAGATTGCATGGGATCCCCTTATCCATCATAATAGAACATGGTGTCCAATTTACTTCTCTTTTTTTTTTTAAATCTTTCCAAAGGGGTCTTGGTACTAAGTAAAATTGAGTACCACCTTTCATCCAAAAACCAATGGACAAGATGATAGGATCATTAGAACATTGAAAGACATTTTGAGAGCTTGTGTGTTTAAGTTCAAGGGGAGTTAGGATGAGCTTTTGCCTCTCATCAAAATTGCCTCAATAATAGTTTCCACGCAAGCATTAAGATGTCACCATTTGAGGCTATGTATGGTATACGGTGTAGATCACCTATTGGGTGGTTTGAAGTTGGTGAGATGGCATTCGTAGGACAAGACTTAGTCATGGATGCAAAAATAGTAGGTGAGGCTTATAATGGAGAAGTTGTAAATGACTCAAATTTGACCAAAACCCTACTATGATGTGAGGAGGAGGGTTCTTAAGTTCTAAATTGGTGATTGGGTCTGTTTGAGGTTGTCCCCTATGAAAGGTATAATCTAGTTTGGCAAGAAGAGGAAACTAAGCCCTAGGTATGCAGGGCCTTACAGAGTGGTGAGAAGAGTAGGCAAAGTGGCTTATGAGTTGGACCTACTAAGGAAATGAATTTTATTCATTTGATATTTTCATGTGTCAATGTTGAGGAAGTTCATAGGTGATACCAAATCCATAGTTCTCTTGGAAAATGTGGACATTGAATAGAACTTGAGTTATGAAGAAGTACATGTTTAGAATTTAGACCAGCATGTGAAAAGTCTATGGAACAAGGAATTTGAATCCGTTAAGATACTTTCAAGAAATCATCAGGTTGAGGGTCTAACATGGAAAGTAGAAGCAGACATGATGAAGCGTTTCTATATCTATTCCACTTTAGCCAAGCCTTATTAGGATATTCTTGCCTAATACCTCCAATCACTTGCATTTTAGTTTTTTGCAAGAGTGTACACTCATTTCTATGTTTATGGATTGTTTGAGACATGTATGGTATATGAATTTTGAAAATTCCATGAAAAGATGTTTAAATTGCAATTTTGCATGATTGCTAGATTGTTAGTTGATGTTTAACTTCTGAGAGACTATGTTACATCCGAGGATGAATGTTCCTAAGGGGGAGATATTATAATGACCCTTAAGTTAGGAGAATAGAAAGTGCAGAAAAGTTTGGGTAAAAATGCCAGGGTCAACCCACAAAGCCAAGTCCACGGTGTGTGTTTTAGTCTATGCCATAGGCCACGATCGTGTATGGAAACCTCAGAAAGTTTGAAAATTTTTAAGTGATAAGTGGTGCACGAAACCATTCACAGCTTGTAAATGAAAGCATGGACCATAGATAGGATCATGGGTGTGAGTGCAAAACAGAAAGGAAATTTGAAATTTCTGGAAGATGGTTCATGATTAACAGGATGGCCCGTAATCCTTTCTATGACTCGTAGATAGCCTTCACAGATGGGCGTCCAGAAAAGTAAAAATTTTGCTAAGTGTGAAAGGACTCCACAAGACCATCCACAACCCATAGATCAATGTACGACCAAAAGATAGGGGTTTCATGGTTACCGTTGGTAACTAGTTTCTAAAAATTAGTATAGTAAAGCAGAATAGGATGACGAAAAGCATGGCTCGTAGTTCCATTTACAACCCGTAATTAGGGTCACTTGTATTGGATCTACGAGGTCTAATAATGGGCAATTTTACCCTTTTTACCAATCCTAAACCTAAACTACGTCATTTTGGTGATTCTTTGGGTCCCGAATAAGACTATAATGCCTTAGATTCCCATTCCTTTACTTTATTCTTCAACTTTATAAATTCCTAAGGCATTCTTCCTCTTCAAGAACAAGCTAAGGAGGTTAGGATTTCAAGTCATTCTTCCTCTTCAAGAACAAGCTAAGGAGGCTAGGATTTCAAGGGGTTTCTTCTACAATAACAAGTTTCTTCTTCATAGACTTACCCAAGGTATGTGAGTTAATTTGTGGGTCTCCTTTCACCCAAAAAGTCCTATATTAATGCTTTTATATTTTCTTTAAATTCCTTAAATATACTTTGCATGCTAATGATGCGTTCATGATATTTTATGTTACTACATGACTTTAATGTTACCATATGATGTTCTACTAAGTACTTTCATGTGATTTAAGTTGATAGTGATGACCCCAAGACATGGGTTTGAATGATAAAGTGTAGGTTGTTTTACATATTTTAAATGAATATATTTCCCATGATTAATGTATGAACCTCATGATTTATAGATGTTTCAACTTATGTATTATATCACTAGGTTTTAAGTCAAGTCTTGCATGATATATGACAATGACTAAGGCATAAAATAAGAATTTCTAAGTTATGATTTGTCAAAGAGATAAGCATGTTGACAATTCCCTAAAAGATGTTTATGAAGGTCCCCAAGATGAAAGGACAATGCTTATTTGACGATTCCTTATGTTTCGAGACACATTGGAGAATTTCTACTTAAGATTCAAAGTATCATGATTTGACTAAGTGTGTGTTTTAAAAAGATTCCATGGAATGACTTAGTACCAAATGAGGCATTGAAGTGGGCTTCGGTAAGGGAACCCTAGAAGCAACCCTTTCCCCCTTATCTACGTGATACCATAGGAGCTCTTGTAGGCTAGACTAGTTGATCTACATAGACCAATTATGTTGTATGATGATGTATGTTAAGTGATGGAGATCTACCTGGCTAGTGGTTTCCTCATGCCAATATAGGGATTATGTTTGATTTTATGTAGTGGTTCACATGGTTTTATATATCAGTTATGGTCCATTCCCATAAGGTGTATGATACATGTCTTGGTTCCACCATATATTTTCCATTTATGCATGAAACGACTTCAAAAAAATGCCCGAACATATGCCTCCAAAGTGCCCAAAATCATAATTTTTCATATATCTCAAAATCCGTGCTTGATATCGAGAATCTGACTTCATATTCTTGTTAAGGGGGTGAAAATGAGTGGGAAATGGGTCTAACCCTGATTTAAGAGAAATCATAGAAAAATTTAAAAATCACAAAAATGCAATTTCCAGCGTGCATCTGCACCGCTTGCGCGACGTGTCAAGGGCGCGCTACTGTGTATTTTTGTGCACTATTTTCTATCTCAGTCTAAGCCTTTTGGGTCTTGGGCCTAAGTGTTCCAATGTGTGAAAGTACTTATACCTAGCTTTATTTCACCCTCATATCATTCAAAACATTCCCTGTACTCACACAAATACTTAGACTCATATTTCACCCTAAAATTCAAGTCCCAAAACTCATCGGGATATAAGGATTTCACTCAAGTTTCAAGTCTCCATCTCTAATCTTTATCAGGTTATTCTCCAAAGTCAAGGTATGTGGGTTTCAACCATTGGATCCTTTCACGCATGGCGCCCACTCTTCCATTTCGTCTAATGTACACATTTTAAGTTAATTTTACATATGGATCTATTACTATGAATTTGACTATTAACTATGTTGGGATTTTGTAAAAGTGTGTCTGTTTTAGTATGTTTTGAGTGATGAATCTTGGATCTAACTTGAGATTTGATGAGGGGTTTTAATGTATATTGTATGATGGTATTACCAAGTATTAGTGGGATAATTTACTTCAAGATTTCTTGTATGATTTCATTTTTTAATTGTATGACTTTACACTAGCATTGCAGACGCATCAGATGTTTGAT
This sequence comes from Solanum sejunctum, assembly GCA_025642045.1. Classification (NCBI taxonomy): domain Eukaryota; kingdom Viridiplantae; phylum Streptophyta; class Magnoliopsida; order Solanales; family Solanaceae; genus Solanum; species Solanum sejunctum. The sequence goes on along the minus strand of JAOTQJ010164416.1, from coordinate 45,096 downwards.
AAAATGTTCGGATGATGATTTTTAAGTTGTTGAAGGCCTAATGCTTAGTATATGAGATATATGACTTAATGTTGATGAAAGCGTGTTGTATATATGTTAATTTCATGATGAACTTCCATAGTGTTGTGAGTTGACCAAGCCTAGATCGGGGGGGGGGGTATATGGCCCAGTAACCACATCAAGGGGATGATACCTTGGTTGCCTAGTACGGGGTGGGTGGGGGGTAGTATGCTCGTATAACCATATTAAGGGTTTGCTATCTTGGTTGCCTAGTACAAGGGTAGTAGGCTCGTATAACCATATTGAGGGGTTGGTACCTTATTAACCACATCGAGGGATTTATATCTTAGTTTCCTAGTACGGGGAGAGGGGAGGTAGTAGGGCCATATAACTATATTAAGCGGTTAGTACCTTATTCGCCTCTCCAAAAGGGTGGTAGGCCTTGGATATTCTACATTGATGGTCACTTGCTACACATGTATTTTGTTCTATATAAGTGTGGCTTATTTCAAGCATCCTTCATTCATCTCATATTATTACTATACTATCTATTGCCCACGATATTGTATTTTTCCTATGTTGCCTATCTATTGTTGCATTGCATCCTACAGACTTAGTACATTCAAACGTACTAACGCATACTCTATGGCTATGTGATATTATCATGTAGGAACTGAAGCTCCTATTGAATCTCCTCCACATGTCTAGTGCGATTATCTGTCAAGCTAGTTGGTAAGTCCACCACTTCGGGGATATTGACTTTGATCTTATGTTATGTATAAAGACTTCCTTTTCTTTTTATTATGTACTTGACTATGAGGGTGAGCCCGGTTGCTTGTCTTGGTCCCCACTAAGTTCTATGGTTAGAGTTGTTGTTGGACATGTTATGTGTAATGCTATGAGCTTTGACTCTCTCTTGACTCTTGATGTCTATGATATGAAAGTTGTCGGTTAGCCCCATTTATTCATAGATACTATCTCTTGTTGTATTTTATTTTTTTCGTGACCAAGGATGTATAATGATATGTTAAAAGGCTTGCTTAGGGTCCCTTTCGGTTCCCCATGCGCCGTGTCACATCTAGACCCTACACTTAGGTTGTGACAAACTTCGTATCTGAGTACTAGGTTGTTAATGGTTCTCAGCATCCAACATACCATATCAATTAGAATCTTATTCATGGTTGTGTTTTGCACCATAATTATGAGTGAGAGGCTATGAAATGTTTTAGGAAATATTTCCTTTGTTCTTACTCTATGTCATGCTATAGAAGTTAAGGTAAGTTTTCCCCCCATAATGATTGTTCTTTTCTATGCTAGATCATTCCTAACATAAGAGGAAGGAGAGCCTGCACTCCTAAGGAACAACCAACTCATGGTGAGCTCCAGGATACTCTCACTTTGCTTGCACAAGTTATGTCTAATCAAGCAAATTGAGGGGCCTAAGCCCCTCATGCTCCTACATCGGCATCTTGGGTGAGAAACTTGATGAGGATGAATCCCCCAGAATTCTATAGGTTAAAGGCGAATAAGGACCATCAAGTGTTCATTGATGAGGTCTATAAGGTTTTGGCTATTATGGTTAATAGATAGGAGGAGAAGGCAGAGTTGGAGGCTTACCAACTCAAAGGGGTGTGACAAATATGCTACAATCAATGGAAGGAGGAGAAGGGAATCAACAATGTGGTTCTTTAGGAAGAGTTCAAGTCGGCTTTTCGTAATTGATTCTTCTCTCTTGAGCTTAGGAAGCCAAATTAGTGAAATTTATAAATTTGAGACAAGGGTATATGAGTGTGAGGGAGTATGCCCTCAAGTTCAATCAACTCTTTAAATATGCTCCCCACTTGGTTGCCGACCCAAGGTATAGAATGAACAAATTTATGATAGATGTTTCCGACTTGGTGAGTGAGGAGTACCGGTCCACTATGTTTATTAGTGGCATGAATTTGTCCTATTTGATGACCTATGTCGAGAAAATTAAGGAGGAAACGATGAGGAAGAGGAGGAATAATGAGGCCAAGAGGGCCCATTTTGACGGAGACTTTCAAGGTTGCAAGGGTGGCCGGTTGCATCAAGGCCAAGGATTTCTCATACTTTCTATAAGAGGTTTGCTAATGACATCCCAAGGGCCTAAGGTGAAAGTTGTGTGGGTCATATTAACGTGTGTCCAAAGTGTGGTAAGGGTCATGGTGGCCTATGCTTGAGGAATACCAGTGCTTGTTATGGTTATGGGGAGATGGGGCATAAGGCAATAGATTGCCCATGAAATCGCAACAAGGGTAAGGATGTCCATACTCAAGGCTGGGGTGCTAATGCTATTCCTTTAGGGAGAGGTGGTTAACAAGGTGGTGCCCTAACGCACAATCGATTTTATGCTTTACATGGGAGGTAAGGGGTTGATGAGGTTAATGATGTCATCACCGGTATATTAAAAGTCTTTGATTTTAATGTGTATGCATTAATTGATCCAGGTAACACTCTTTCTTTTGTTACCTCTTTTGCTGTCGAAAAGTTTTATATTGAGCTCGAATTATTGTGTGAGTCATATAGGTTTCTACTCTTATTGGTGCATCTACTGTTGCTAGAAAGATCTATAGGAATTGTTTGATTTGCATCTTGCATAAAATATTTCCTTTGTTAAGTTGGATATGGTTGATTTTGATGTCATTCTTGGGATTAATTAGTTGTATGCATGTTATACCTCTATTGATTATAGAACCCATACAGTTAAATTAAATTCCCAAATGAACCCATTCTTGAGTGGGAGAATCATGATGTGGTGGTCAAGGGTAGATTCATATCTTGCATTACAGTCCGTAAGTTGATCTATCATCTTGTAAGGGTTATGGATGTGGAACCAAAAGTCCTTTCGATAGAGTCGGTTCTGTGGTAAATGAGTTTTTAATGTCTTTCCAAATGACCTTTGTGGAGTTCCTCCTGAAAGGGAAACAGATTTTAGTATAGATCTCCTCCTCTATACTCAACCCATTTCTATTCCCCTTTACCGCATAGCCTAAGCGGAGTTAAAGGAGTTGACAGAGAGCAATTGAGGGACTTGTTGGGGAAGGGTTTCATTAGTCCTAGCCAATCACCTTGGGGTGCACTATTATTGTTTGTGAAGAAAAAGGATGTGTCTTTAAGAATATGTATTGACTACTGACACTTAATAGGGTTACCATTAAGAATAGGTATCCTTTTCCAAGAATTGATGATGTTTTTGACCAATTGCAAGGATCTAACTACTTCTCTAAGATTTATCTTTGGTCCGGGTATCATCAAGTGAAGCTGAAGGAGTATGATATTCCTAAGACAACCTTCTGAACTAGGTATGGCATTTTGAGTTTGTTGTGATGTCCTTTGGGTTGACCAATGCACCGACCATCTTCATGGATCTTATGAATAGGGTCATTAAGCCCTACCTTGATTTGTTTGTTGTGGCTTTTATGGATGATATTTTGATCTATTCTCATAGTGAGGAAGTGAGCGTGGCTCATTTGAAGGCAGTGTTGCAAAGATTGAGGGAGGAGAAGTTATATGCTGAATATGAAAAATGTGAATTTTGGTTGAAAAAGGTTGCTTTCCTAGGCATGTCGTATCGGGGAATGGTATTAAAGTGGATCCTAAAAATACGGATGTGATTAGAAATTGGCCTAGACCATTGACACCGTCGAATATTAGGAGCTTTTTGGGCTTAACGGGTTACTATCGGAGGTTTGTGAATGTGTTCTCTTCTATTGCTTCTCCCATGACAAATCTGACTCAAAAGAAAGCCAAATTTTTGTAGACTGATGAGTGTGAAAAGAGTTTTTAAACATTAAAATATAAGCTTGTGTTCTTATTTTGTCTCTACCGGAAGGACTAGAAAGGTTTGTTGTGTATTGTGATGCTTCCCGAGTTGGTTTGTGTTGTGTCTTGATGCAAAATGGCAAGGTGATAGCCTATGCTTCTAGACAACTCAAAGTGCATGAAAGGAATTATCCTACCTATGATCTTGAACTAGCTGCCATGGAATTTGCATTAAAGATTTTGTGTCACTTTTTGTATGTCATGCATGTTGATGTATTCACTGATCATAAGATTTTCCAATATGTCTTCACTCAAAAAGATCTCAACTTGAGGCAAAGAAGGTGGTTATAACTTCTTAAAGACTATGATATAAGTGTGCATTATCATCCCTGTAAGGCTAATATTATGACGGATGCTTTGAGTAGGGAGTCTATGTGTAGCCTAGCTCATATTCATGGTGGGGACATAGAGGTGGCTAAGGAGGTCCACCTGTTGGCTAGATTAGGAGTTAGGTTGGACGAGGGTAATTATGGTGGTGGTAGTGTTATTGATAGTTCTAAATTTTCATTGGTTAGGAGGTGAAAACTAAGCAAGTTCTTGATCACGCTTTGTTAGAATTGTAGTCATTGGTAAAAGATTGTAAGGTAAAGGTTTTCTCCCAAGGGAGAGATAGTACCCCTAGATACCAAGGTAGGTTGTATATGCCTTATATTGACGGCTTGAGAGAAAAGATTCTTGATGAGGCTCATGGTCCTTCTTATTCTATTCACCCTAAGCTACTAAGATGTATAAATATTTGAGGGAGGTGTATTAGTGGGGAGGTATGAAGAAAGATATTGCTGAATTAGTTTCTGGTTGCCGTAGTTGCCAACAAGTCAAAGCCGAGCATCAAAGGCCAGGTGGCCTAGCCCAAGACATAGAGATTCCTACTTAGAAGTGGAAAGAGGTTAATATGTATTTTGTGGTTGGTTTGCCAAAGATTAGAAAGGGTCTTGATTCCATTTGGGTTATATGGTTGATAGGATGATGAAATCGACTCACTTTCTACTAGTCAAGACTATATATAGGGCTGAAGATTATGCTAGGTTGTACATTCATGACTTGATGAGGTTTCATGGAGTTCCTTTGTCCATCATATCAGATCGTGATGCTCAATTTACTTCACATTTTTAGAGGTCTTTCCAAAGGGGCCTTGGTATAAGAGTTAAACTTAGTATGGCCTTCCACCCTCAAACGGATGTCCAAGCAGAAAGAACTATCCAAACTATTGAGAATATTTTTAGGGCTTGTATTTTGGAGTTCAAGGTTAGTTGGGATGATCATCTTCCATTGTTTTAGTTTGCTTATAACAATAGCTATCATTCTAGCATTGAAATGGCTCCTTTTGAGGCTTTTTGTGGTAGACATTGTAGATCGCCAATTGGGTGGTTTGAAGTGGGAGAAATGATTTTGTTAGGTATCGATTTGGTTATGGATGGTATGGAGAAGGTAATTATGATTAGACAAAGGTTGAAAATAGCCCAAAGTCACCAAAGTCTTATGCCGATGGAAGAAAGAGAGAACTTGTGTTCAAAGTTGGTGATTGAGTTCATTTGAAGGTGTCACCAATGAAGGTTGTGGTTCATTTTGATAAGAAGGGTAAAATAAGTCCAAGATATGTGGGTCCTTATAGAGTGATGACGAGGATTGGTAAGGTGGTCTATGAGTTAGAATTGCCTAGTGAAATGGAATTGGTTCATCCGGTCTTTCATGTGTCTATGTTGAGGAAGTGTGTGGGTGACCCCAGTACTATTGTGCCTCTTGGTGTTGTGGGAGTAGTTGAAGACAACTTGACATATGAAGAGTTTCCAGTAGAGATCTTGGATAAACAAGTGAAAAGGTTAAGGAACAAGGATGTCGCTTCTGTTAAGGTCCTTTGGAGGAATCAACAAGTCGAAAGTGCAACATGGGATGCCGAATTAGACATAAAAAAATGATATCCTTATCTCTTCTATCCTACTGAAGCCTATGGTACTAATTCTAAATATTCTATATGATTTCATGTCTCATGTTGCAGCCCCTAAGTCATTTGCATGCATTTATATTTTTATTGATAAAGTTTATGGTGATTTTACACTTATGTTGAGATTTTGAAAATGGTGTTTTAAGTGTATTATTGCATTCTTGTTAGGGATGATCTCTTCATGATTACACTTCTCATATATGATTCTTTGACATTTAGGGACGAATGTTACCAAGGGGAAGATATTGAAACGACCCCCAAAAAGTGCCTGAAATGTGCCTTGAAAGTATCTGAAATCATAATTTCTATGTATCTCAAAATTCATGCGTGATATCAAAAATCCAACTTCATATTCTTATTCAGGAGGTAACATTGAGTGGGAAATAGGTCTAAACCCGATTTAAGAGCAACCGTAGCAAAATTTAAAAATCACAAAAATATGATTTCCAGTGTGCGTCTGTGTCCCTAGCGCAACGTTTTACGGGCGCTCTACTGTGTATTTTTGTGCACTATCTTCTATCTCGGTCTAAGACTTTTGGGTCTTGGGCATATGTGTTTCCATACATAGAAATACCTATACTTAGCCTTATTTCACCCTCATATCATTCAAGACAGTCCCCAATACTCACTCAAACAATTAGACTCATATTTACCCAAAAACTCAAGTCCCAAAACTCATCCGACTCTAAGGATTTCACTCAATCTTCAAGTCACCATCTCCAATCTTCATCAAGTTATTCTCCAAAGTCAAGGTATGTAGGTTTCAACCATTGAATCCTTTCACACATGATGTCTAAGCTTCCATTTCATCCAATTTACATGTTTTTAAGTTGATTTTAAATGTTGGTCTATTACTATGAATTTGACTATGAACTATGTTGGGGTTTTGTAAAAGTGTGACTGTTTTAGCATGTTTTGAGCTATGAATCTTAGATCTAACTTGAGATTTGATGAGAGGTTTTGATGCATATTGCATGATGGTGTTACCAAGTATTAGTGGTATGATTTACTTCAAGATTCCTTGCATGATTTCACTCTTTAATTGCATCATTTTACACTAGCATTACACACCCACCAAGTGTTTAATAAAATGTCCAAATGATGATTCTTGAGTTGTTGAAGGCCTAATGCTTGGCAACATGTGATATATGACTTAATGATGATGAAAGCATGTTGTATATATATGTTAATTTCATGATGAACTTCTATAGTGTTGTGAGTTTACCAAGCCTAGCTCAGGGGGTTGTATGCCCGAGTAACCACATTAAGGGGTTGGTACCTTGGTTGCCTAGTAAAGGGGTAGTAGGCCCATATAAGCACATCGAGGGGTTGGTACCTTGGTTGCCTAGTACGGGGGAAGTAGGCTCATATAACCATATTGAGGGTTTGGTACCTTATTAACCACAATGAGGGGTTTGTATCTTGATTGCTTGGTACGGGGGGTAATAGGCCCATATAACCGTATTGAGGGGTCAGTGCCTCAGTCGCCTATCCAAGGGGGTGGTAGGCCTTGGGTATTCTACATTAATAGTTTCTTGCTATACATGTAATTTGTTCTATATAAGCATGGATTATTTCAAGCATCCTTCATTCATGTCATATTGTTACTATACTATTTACTGCCCATGATATTGCATTTTGCCTATGTTGCCTATCTATTGTTGTATTTCATCCTATGTATTTAGTACATTCAAACATACTAAGGCATACACTATGCCTACATGATATTGTCATATAGGAACTGAAGCTCCTATTAAATCTCCTCTGCATGGCTAGTACGATTGTCTCTCAAGCTAGTCGGTGAGTCCTCCACTTTGGGGACATTAACTTTGATCTTATGCTATTTATAAAGATTCCCTTTTCTTTTTATTATGTACTTGACTATGAGGGTGAGTCTGGTTGCTTGTCTTGGCCCGTGCTAAGTTCTACGATTAGTGGTGTTGTTGGACATGTTATGTGTAATGCTATGACATTGACTCTCTCTTGACTCAAGGTGTTTATGATATGAAAGTTGTCCCTTAACCCTTTTTATCTCTATTTACTATCTCTTGTTATATTTTATTGCTTCCGCGATAAAGGATGTGTAATGATATGTTAAGAGACTTGCTTGGGGTTCCTTCGGGTTTCCCATGCGCCATGTCATATCTAGGCCCTAGGGTTGGGTCGTGACAATGCATTTCTTTTGCTCAATTTGAATGACAGTCCTTTTGTGCATGCTTAAGCTCATGTTAGTTTGACCTTTACGGTCCCATGCATGTAAGTCTTTACTTATGAATGATGGCATTACAATTTCATATTTACATTATGACTAACATACTTAGTACATTCCAAATTTACTAACGCATATTTCGCCTACATAATTTGAATATGTAGGTACAGTTGCTCCTCCCCCAGTACATGTCTAGTTCTCCAACGTCCATGACTAATTTTATTGTTTTGAGCCCTTAGTTTGGGACTCTACCAATCTCCTTTCTAGCTATGTACTTCAGACTTGGTGTATATGTTGGATTTTGGAGGCTTTTACTTTCTATGTTATTAATATTTGGAATATTTTCTATTTGATGAAAACTGACCGAAAATAGTTTCCGTCATTGATGATCTAGTTGGTATGTTTTATGGATGATATGTATGTTTTTAATATGTCTTTTAATTCAAAATGATGTCTCATATACCCTACCCCATTTATTTATGCAAATTTAAGAATTTTATGCCTATAAATGCTAGATATTTTAAGATGGTTTGGATGAGGTTCCTCATGGTGCCTCATTCGTCGTGTAATGACTATGCCCTAGATTCGGGTCGTTGCACAACACATTCACCATATTCTAACAACTTAAACCAACAAATCTGATTTCAACAAAATATCATGACCTTACCTTTACTCGTGCTTCTAAGACTAAAATTAGTACCAAAATTTCTTGGAGATTACATTGTAATTGTAACTCTAAATTATAACTCCTCTCTTTCCCAAAATGAATTATTACTATCCATCCCAAAGCTACTCTAAGAATCTTATAACTATCCCTTCCCAAGGACAATAAAATAAATTCCAAATTCGATGGTGCTTTTCTCATGAACTACACTACTGGATCACAAATCAATCTTAACCACATATAACCATTCACATGATGTGTCTCAGCTTCCATTCAAGTACTAGTACCCTTATGTTGATACTCAAAGAATCCTTGGTCACCCCAAACATGTTGTCTATCATGAACACAAGAGCTTTATTTCACTATCAAGTATCTACATAACGTATTATGATAGTCTACATTAACTTCCATCAATAACGTAATATCCACCAGATTTTAGAGTCTCTAACAAACATGATTGAACAACTCACTCTAATATACATCAACAGCATACCCAATGAAATCCTACGAGTGGAGTCTAGGGAGGGTAAAATCTTAGTACACCTTACCTCTACCTTATCAACATAGACAAGCTATTTCTTCGAAACCCTCCTCTCAAGAATCAAGCCCCATAAATATAATATATTAGATATAGAATAAAAGGGAAAAAGGGGAAGAACAACTAATATTGAAAAGCAAATGATAGAATATACAAAATTAAAAAGTCTCAAATATAAGATGAATAATGATAGTACCGGATATAAAACATGACTACTCCTACCAACCTATAATAAACCAAGGCCAGGCATTAATGTACCCTTACTAGCCTATTAGCTTGCTACCCTAATATGAAACCTCCACTCCTTTCTGTCTAAGGTCATGTCTTCGATGAGATAAAGTTTTGCCATACTTTTTTTGATCACCTAGCCCTAGTACTTCTTTAGTATACCTCTACCCCTCTGTCTAACCCTTGACTCTAGCCTTTCATACCTTCTAACAGAAGAATCTGTACTTCTTCTCTCCACATGTCTAAATCAATGCAATCTCGCTTCCCTCATCATATCAGCCATAAGGGCCACCTCTAGCTTCTCCCAAATGGTCTCATTCCTAACCTTATCACTCCTGGCATGTCCACATCCATCTCAACATCCTCATCTGCACGACTTGCATCTCTTAAACATAAAATATAGAACTCCTTGTTCATCACTATTTGACATTCCAACCTAATATCATATTTTTCTAGAAATATAGTTGATAATCATTCACAATTCTGTGGTGAACCAACCCATCTTATCATATTACATACAAACTTAAATCGAGAAACTCATACAATCCTGAATTTTGAATCAAGGTACTATATATGTTGTCTTATTTTCTTCATAATTTTTATCTTGTATCCACACATAATGCTACTATAATGTTCGAGTGCTTGACCCTTATGCATGATCTCATCATCAATACTCAAATTTGATGCCCAAGGTTTTTGTACTTTTTTTCTAGCCCATTTATCATTGTTGCTCCTTAGACAAAACTTTGTTGTTAATTGCCTCTTACTTTAAACCAGCCTACTCAAACTAAAACTTCATTAAGCTATTCCATGATCATAATTAATAGAATCTACAACCAAAGTCATTCACAAGTACTTCTAAATGATCAATAACCAGCACAATCAATCCTTTTATTTCCTAGATAATGGATAACTTGACAAAACCAAATATCATGAATGCAAGCTTATAATGAAAAATATGGATTCTGATTCACACCATGTAAATCAATTCCTTTTCTAATCAAGCTTAACCTAAATCATGGAGATTGTATACCTTAGTCTATGATCAATCGTTTTCTCATTAATCCCATTATTTCTTTCATTGGAACCAAAGTTATTCTAGTTACCAAATTCAAAACTACAAAATAACCCATCCCCATAGTCATAAATTATAGTCTATCTGATGCACAAGTCATCACATCATCGATGGCCGAATAAGGCAAACAAGCCATATTACCCTTACTAAACTAATCTTATGATTGATATGATACTTCAAACTTGAGATATACCAGCCAAAATTTAATGAGAAATCTAAGTTTTCAACATATACTCACTTAGTAACATTCTCAGTTGCTTGCACAACACCAAACCAATTAAAATATTACTTCCACAAGCCCATTGTCTCAACCTCTACACACTCTCTTAGGATTACAATGATATGACCAGTCCTCGAATATATTTTTGAAATATAATTCACACTTAAACATATTAATACCTAAACAAGGATCTACCACCATGAAGTTTCTTATGATCAATTCCAAACTTAAGCATTTGTATTAGCAACTGATTGATTTCACAGATGTGACTACCATATGAAACCTCATTACCTGAGTAGGTAAATAACCGATGATTCCTTAGTATCTAGTTTTCACACTTGTCAGACATTAGGTCTCCGTTCTCCTATGTTACCACATCAAGAAGGCCCTTTAGATCTGATAGTAAAACACATCATACCCAATAAGAAGTTCATACTAAAATAGCCCATATTTTTCTTTCTATTGATAGCCACGAAACATTACCAAATTAGTTTTACCTCGAACAAGACAATATGTACCCTTTCACAAACCAAGTTGATAGCAGAAGCAACATAGCCTAAACCCCAGCCAAGTAAACTTATATACTATCATAGTAGTCTTATTATAATATTTGTTGTTATACATCTACTCCATGTATCCACAGTGAAAGCCCTTATCTCAATTAGCAGAACCCATTCTCAACCTATACTAAGCAGCCTATTTAAGACGAAACTAACAAATAAAATCTCATAATTACTGATCTTATAACATAGTCATTTTCTTAACCGCACCACACCAATAGGCATATCACATTGGACATCTAATAGGCCATCCAAGTACCACTCTTATCGCTTAATAGCTAGTCAGAAAGGGTAAGACATTCATGAAGTCTCACTAATTGGTTCCTTCTCTTGATACCTTATCTCCAAAATACATTATTGGACCGCCACCTGATCTAAACTCTTCAAATTACAAAATAATCTAAGGCCGACCACACATTCTTCCTTTAAGTCCATCACCACTTCTTTAAAATCAAGTTTAATTCAAAATAATGTCAGGACATCTCTAATATATGCACGAGATACCAAGCATGAATCCTCATCATAGGTAAGTTAATAGAGAGAAAATATAAAGAGTTATATCGGATCAAGAGCACATATTAGGGAGTCAAGAAGTGAAGATTTACTTCCTAATAGTCATCATAGCATCTTGAAGATAAGAAACAAAGGTCTCTGCACCGATTGTGACACTATTAGGCTAATCTTAAACACATATGATCCCTATAAACCTAGGTTTCTGATAGCATATTATCATGAGAGAAGTCAGCCTACATAGATCTCAATATCATAATACACAATAATGCAGAATCTAAGTCAAAATAACATTACAAATAACAAGTCTATAAAACATAAAGGCATAATCCGAACTATAAACCATTCTAGAACTGGTTGTCACAAGGTACAAGCCTCTAATACATAAGAATAAGAAGAAATATATAAATTTCTATAGTATTTGTCTCTCAAATAGAGAAAAGCTATTAGAAACTTCTAATAGTCCTGAGAGTATGCTAGAGCAACAAGTAACTATCTCAACTATAAATTGCTTGGCCCATAAGAAGAAGACGAACATCAGTAGGATCAAGGGTCACTATCTACACACACGTGTAGAAAAACATGGGTGAGTACCAAGGTACCTAAGAAGCAGTCCTAATCACAAGTAGAGAATAAGAAACTAAGCACTCCTTCCATCCCTATCACATACCTCTGAACTACAAATCATTTACAATATCATATCACAGTGCCACAATAGTCAAATCTCTAGAATATACAATGTTCAAGTCATTCAACATATATCACAAATCTTTCCATAGTTTAGTCTCAACAATATACATGATTCGACTTATTCAATAAAAGCCACAATCTTTCAATAGCCTAATCAATAACATACCAAGTTCAAATTATTTAACACATGACACTTAGTACATATATATACTTTTAACTAAGGAATGATATGAAATAGAATGAATGCTATGAATTGTAAGTCATGCGATGCAAATTTCAAGTAATTATATGTATGTATATTCTACAATATACATCCGCTAAAATAATCAAACCAAAACCCATGGGAGCCACATATTCACCATGTATCCGCCAGAATAATTTCTCTTCGACAATAACTTTCATATCTTAGCCACAACCATTTTGACATTGATTTTTCATTTCATTTCTATTATAATAGAAATGGTTTTTCTTTGACTTTTCTTTTATTTTCTAGTCGGAATCATTTTTCTTTAGTCTTTTTACTACAACACATAAGCACATATTTGATAGGTGTAAGAGTATGGAAAAATCAACATTATCCATATCTACAATAATCATATCAAACAATATCTTCATCATGAAGTAAAACCATGTTCCTTTGGCAACACAAAAGCACATATATCTCATTATCATCTAGCCAGAACCATTTTCTTTCGACTTCTCATCATGCATGGAACAACAAGCAAGTAAATATCATTATTATATATTACTCACTTTCACAAGTATAAGAGTACACAAGATATCCACATGAATCATTTATTCAATAATCATTAATCATTTTCGTTGATATTTCAATATTTGTATCATCATCAACACATTACATAATAATCTTATCATGTCATAGCTCAATATTTTTCAATAATCAAAGCACCACCATAACTTAGGACTCTTCATTATTTAGTCCATATTTCACAAGCATTAATTCAATAGATTCAACAATGTCTCAAATAATTTATCTCAATATTTCACATAGAGTACTTCATTGGACAATTCCAAGTATCATGAATCAAAGTTCAACAAGTAGAATAGCACGAATATTTTCACATTCTCATCATTTGGCATTCTAATCCCAACTCATAATAACAATTCACAATTTGTGATTAATCACACTTAGATATAATTGTAATATTCAAATCGTATATGTCATCACTTTCACATCCTCATTATCCAAATCATATACACTAAAATAATTCACTAATCGACAAGTTTTACATTGAAAGGACAATGTTAAGTTCAATAAACTCAACAAGGATTAGGTTTCACTAGTCTCAATTTAGCCAATGAACATTCCAATGACAATGCCTTTTCCTTTCGAAAAAATTGAAGCACCACAATCTACTTGAAAGTAAATTCACAATCACAATACGAAACTAACAACACCAAAATAGAGTAATTTATCTTAGTGTATTCTCATAGCTTGAATGGAAACAAGGATCATCTCAGGATTGTATTTCAAATATGACAAAAATATCAATTTCATGTGAAATTTTCTAAGTCTAAGATATATCAAAGAATTGAAATTATTATATATACTAAAAAGATAGAAGCATTTAAATGGTCTACACAAATACTGGTGGAGTATTTCTATAGAATATTAGTCATGTTACTGACCATGTTATAAAAGAAAAAGAAAAAGGAGAAAACTTTTAGTAGATGGAAGACTATGAGTGAAGTCTTAAAAACTCAAGATATGTTTGACCACCGTGACAATGCTAGCTTTGTCGTCAAATTTTGGAGAATCCATAATGCTCCAAGATACTTTAAGGAAAGGAGTAGGTGATGATGTTCACACTCCAATAAAAAAGTGATCATTGTCATCAATTAACCTAATCAAGGTTAGGATCTAATCCACAGGGAATACAGGGCTTGATTACAAGATTTCACCAATAATCATTTGTATCATTTATGACTACAATCTCTAAATGGGGTTTCTTTTATGATTCAAAAACAAAATAAAATAAACACTAACTATAACACAAGGAAATACTCAATTTTTCAAACAACTTGGGAATTGTGCTCCCCATGGTCTATTGACTTGATTACCCTAGTGTTATGACCCAAGCATAGGTCCTAGACATGATCGATGAATGGAAAACCCAAAGAAACCCCAAACAAGCCTCATAGCATATCATTACACACCATTAGTCAAAAAGTAATGCAAAACATGTAAATAGCTTGAATATCATAAGTAAGTCAAAGCTCAAGCATAATACATAACTTGTCCAACAACACCTCTAACATAGGACTTAACGGGGGACAAGACAAGCAACTGGGATCACCCTCATAGTAAAAGTATACCAAAAAGAAGGATGGTCTTTAATACATAGCTTAAGAACATAGATATTTCCATCGCACATGAGGACTCACCAACTAGCTTGAATGGATACCACTAGCCATGTGGAGGAGGACGATGACCAAATTGAGCTTCGGTTCCTACATGGTAACATCATGTAGGCATAGAGTATGTATTAGTACGTTTGAATGTACTAAGTATGTGGGATGCAATGCAACAAGAGATAGGCATCATAATCAAAATGCATAATAATAGCCAATAGACAGCATAATAACAATATGGCATGTATAATCAAACTCGAAATGAGGTGAAACCAAGTAGATAACTCAAAGCAATTTCATTTGATATGTTGTGGTTCACCCAGAACCAAATGTGCTAAAAGTTATGCTAGTTTAAAGTTGACCCTTGCATGAACCATCACCCAAAACTCAATTTTTAGGGAAGTCTGAACTCATTCAGGTACTAGGAGTCTCCTATGAACCTAATATAACTTGAACCTAACCAAATGAGGCTTGAGATATGGATACACAAGAGTATAAAGTTACGGGGTGTCACACCTAGATAACATAGCTATAATTGGTGATTTGCATATAGGACTCTAACTTAGGTTCTTCCAGCCCTCTTGTGAAGGTGAAGGTCGAATTTCACCATGGCGCTTGGTCGGCCACCATGGCATCCCAACTAACCATTACCAATAGTCCCAGTTAACCTCCCTTTGGTTAGGTTTGGTTGATTAGATGAGAATACAACAATCGAATTCTGCCATCTACTTCCCTTTTCCTATTCATCACTACCTTGGTAGGGATCGTGAGAGTAGGCGTTGTTTGGTGTTGGCCACCACCAAACAACAATAATAATGAAGGGAAATAGATAATACATGTAAAACCCTAATCATAGAAATTCAAGAAACCTAGGTCATTTCAATGTCAACTACCCATAGTTCCCACAACCCCAAGTTGTGGATACTTAGCTACCCATGGCTATGGCAAAACATACAAGAATGCAAATAATAAACATAATTGAGAGCTTACCCAATACCAATGAAGGAAATAGGCACCACAAATTGCAAACCCACAAGCTTTATTGATCAATAATGAGTACAAGGCAAAGCTTTCATTCCCAAAAATGGATTTTCGAAGACAGAACAATAAACTAATCTAAAAAACAAAGAAAAAATTCAAAAATTGTATTTCTCAATAGTCTATGGCTGAATCATTGTCCAACCCTCGTACTAAAAACCTAACATAAACTATATATAGTATTTACAAAATAATCCTAGAATTTATACAGAAAAGACGGCTAGCATCTAATAAGTTGTGCAGCTATGACTCATAGGATGACCTACGAGTCATAGTTGGGGTCTCACATTAGGTTCTTGGCATTTTCCACTAAATTGGTAAGACCCATAGGTACGAGTCATTGCTTGAGCTATGACTCGTATTTTGGACTCATAGTCTTGGTGTTTAATTTTTTTGTCCAACATCTTGGCTCTCTGATTCTTGCTATGAGTTGTAGTGTAACTTACTGTTCGTATAATGGACTTATAGGGGTGACCTCCACTTAGCAGATTTCTAAATTTTGCTCTCTATTTCTCACTACGATACCACCCTATGACTCATAGCTTGAGCTACAACTCATAGGTGGGTTCGTAAGGCGTATGCTTTAGCAAATTCTATAACTTTTCTTCAAAATCATGCCAATCTAATCTTTGTGCAGATTAACACAAAAGGATATCAAAACACTAAAAAGTCACATTAATAACCCACAAAATCCCTTGGTGGTAGTACATCAACACCCTCAACTTAGAATTATTGCTTGTCCTCAAGTGATGACTCAATATATGCAGACAAAGAGAAATATAGCAGTTATACTAATGGCATATACAACATCTCCTCTGATCTAGGTATCCAACTGCTATTTTTAAAACAAGATTGCAAAGTTATTGAGAAATCAAAAACATAATGAGAGACTTGGCAATCCAACTATGACAAGCTAAGGAGCATCAATCGTCCACAATCACTGGTATAGTCATATGTTACTCAAGTAGTGTGAATGCCCTCACTGGAAAGGAGTCCCTCATATTCACTCAAAAGAAGTATTCTCACTCTCATAGTTGAGATTAAATGCATACTAACTAACACCATAGGCTTGCCTCTATACTCGTCTTCTGTCTTAGTAATAGAGTGGAGTTGGATCACTTTAGGACTTATAGGCTTGTAACAAGGATCAGGGTACTTTGGTGTGGCATTCCAGGCAAGTATTGATTAAAGCTATCCTTGAACCATGTTTAATAACACTTTTTGCTTTTATAATCCAACCTTTTTTAATCAATCCACCCTTACTCTCTTGTTTTGAACTTTTCTCGAGTGGTTTCTCTCTCTTTTAGCTGTGCCTTGACTTCAAACTCATTTTTGTTATTTTTTTCTTAATTTAAGGCACTTTTCTTCTTTTTCGTCACTAGATTTAGGCTTTCTTTCTTGATTTCCCAACTAGACACCTTATCATCATTGCTTTACCATAATAAGGGCTACCCTCAACTTAAGCTTTTAGACTCAGGTACAGTACACAATATCTATGTCTCAAACCAGGGCCGCCAACTGCAAGCACCCTTAACTTAGGCCTTTGGACTCAATCAAGGTTCATATGTTAAAGGATAGACCAGGGCCAATATTAGGGCATCAAATAATGTTAAGCTAGCAAGGTATCAAGAAAGAATGAGTACATGATAAGCTCAAAAGTTTGGAACAAGGGATTCACTCACTTCTCTGGTGGGTTAGTTAGGCTAAAAGTTGTTTCACTCAAAGAACAAATGCCTAAGGTCCTTTCCATATCCACCACATTACCAAACAACCTTTAGAGTAACAAGGCAAGTTCTGGGTCGATACAAGATACATGAATGGAGCAAAATAAGCTCATAGTACACAAGGCAATTGCATACACAATTAAGTATAGACTCACAAGTCATGCTTTCAGTCTCATCTTACCTTCCACAATATCAGAACAAAGATTGTCAGATACTCAAAAATATATGAATGCATCAATAATCACATCCTCAAAAATTTTGAGGGTACCCAATTTTTTATCAAAACATTAAAAATAAATCTAAAAATTATGTATATGCCAATAGATAATACTACTATAAATTTACCCATTATCTACACTACCAAAACATGTCGGTTCAACAAAAAAGTAAATATCCACAAGGAAAAAGAAGCATGGCAAGAAAACCTTGAGATAAAAAATAAGGAAAGTTATGGATGAGGCTACTCAGACTTCACCTTAATCCATAACTTCCACCACCACACCAAAATGTGATACTTTGTCCTCAAAGTAAAAACACAAAGAAAAGGTTTAAGAGACGTACCTTGGGTTGCCTTCCAGGAAGCGCTTGAGTTATTGTCGCGGCATGACAGGAAGCTTTTGTGTTCATGCCTCTTTAAGGTCCAAATCTTCCACTGTTTTGATCTCTTCAATGTCACCCAAATACCTTTTTACCATTTGTCCATTGACTTTGAAATTATTTTCAGCCCTGCTTTCTAGCTAGATAGCTCCATGACTAAAAATATGCACAACTCTGAAAGGCCCCATCGATTTAGATTTGAGTTTTTCAAGAAACCACCTCAACAAAGAGTGGTAAAGTAATACCATGTCTCCTGTAGAAAACTGGCGATCTTCAACTCTATTTTCGTGTTGAACTTTCATTCATTGCTTGTATAAGGCGTAGATCTCATATGTTCGTAGTCTAAACTCATCAAGCTCATTCACTTGCATCAATATAGTGGTTGCCGCTTCATTTCAATCTAGATTCAGCTTCTTCAATACCAATAATGCCCTGTGTTCAAGTTTTCACCGGCAAGTGGTAGTCTTTACCAAACACCAGTTGGTAAGGAGACATTCCAATGGGAGTTTTAAAGGCAATCCGGTAGGCCCATAAATCATCATCCCACTTCTTTGAGCAATTCGTAAGATTCATATTCACCATTTTGGACAAGATTTTCTTTATTTCACTATTTGATACTTCCACTTGCCCACTAGTTTGGGGATGATACGGGGTGGCCACCCAGTGCTTCACACCATATATTTCAAGGAGAGCTTTTGAACAGTCAATTGCAGAAATGAGAGCCTTCATCACTGATAATTGCCCGAGATATACCAAAACAGGAGAAGACACTTCTTTGAAGAAATATCGTAACAATCTTACCTTCATTGTTAGATAAAGCTATAGCCTCTAACCACTTGGAAACATAATCAACTGCAATCAGAATGTACTTGCTATAATGAGAGCTAACAAAGGGTCCCATGAAATCAATTCCCTGAATGTCAAATAGTTCTATGACCAGAATATGATTTAGAGGAAGTGTGTGCCTTGGTAAATCTCCTTCCTCCTTTTTACATCTACCATAAGACTTTACATAATCATGGACAAATCGATGTAGAGATGGACAATAGTAACCACACCGCAACACCTAATAAGTAGTTTGAGCCCTACTATGATGGCCACCCACCAATGAAGAGTGACATGCTTCAAGAGTTCTCATCATCTCCACTTCCAAAACATATCTACAAATGATAATATTAGGATAAATATGAAACAAATATCGTTTATCCCAAAAGAACTTTTTTACATCATGCATAAAATTGCAACATTGATGGGTGTTCAAATCAGGAGGTACTATATTACTCACCAAAATAGTTAGCATAATCTACAAACCAAAGTATAAGATCATGTGACGCTGCCAGAACTTTTTCATTTGGGAATGGATCATTTATGTCTATCCCATCATCAAACTTCATCATAGCCTCATCTTCCAATCTAGAAAGGTGATCGACAACCTAATTTTTTGATCATTTTCTATCGATCACATTAAAATTAAATTCTTGCTAGAGAAGTACCTATATAATCATCTTAGCTTTGCAACCTTCTTTACCGTAAGATATTTGAGTGTTGTATGGTCTGTATGCATAATCACTTTAGCTCCCAACAACTATGAACAGAATTTTTCAAATGCAAACACCAATGCAAGCAATTCTTGTTTGGTCATAACGTATTTCTTCTGGGCCACATTTAGTTTTTTTCTGGCATAATAGATTAGATAAGGACTCTCTCTCTTTGTTGCCCCAATACCATACCGAGTGCAAGCCTAATCGCATCACACATTAGTTCAAATGGTTGTGACCAATCTAGAGCAATAATAATAGATGTTGTGGTTAGACTTCTTTTCAATTCTTCGAAGGCATATATGCATGCATCATTAAATGCAAACTTTTCTTCTTTTTCTAGCAACTTACACAAAGGTTATGAGATTTTGGAGAAGTCCTTTATGAAGCGGTGGTAGAATTCAGCGTGGCCTAAAAAACTTCTAATACCTTTTACTAAAATTGGTGGTGGCAATTTCTCTATCACCTCGATTTTTGCTCTATCCGCCTTAATTCCCTTTCTTGAGATTCTGTGACTAAGTACAATTCCCTCTTTGACCATAAAATGATATTTCTCCTAATTGAGCACCAGATGACTCTCGACACATCTCTGCAATATATCAGGCAAATGTAAAAGGAATTCTTCAAAAGACTGGCCAACGACACTAAAACCATCTATCAGCACTTCAATAGCACTTTCAACTATGGCAGAGAAGATGGACATCATGCATCTTTGAAATGTGGTTAGACCATTACAAAGTCCAAAGGGCATTCTCTTAAACGCAAAGGTACCATAGGGCCATATGAATATTGTCTTCTCTTGATCTTTAGGTGCAATAACAATTTGATTGTACCCAGAATATCCATCAAGAAAATAACACCATCCTTTTTCTGCCAATTTGTCGAGCATTTGATCCATGAAGGGCATGGGAAAATCATCCTTTTCAGTAGAGGCATTTTATTTCCTATAGTCTATGCACACTCTCCATTTGGTGACTAGTTTCATGGGGATCAACTCGTTCTTTTCATTAGGCTCCACAATGATACCTTTCTTCTTTGGAACACACTACAACAGGCTCACCCACTCAGTGTTAGCAATTGTGTAGATTACTCCTACATCTAGCCATTGATGATTTCCTTCCTCACAACCTCTTGCATTGGGGGGTTCAACCGCCTTTAATGCTCAATACTCGATTTGTAATCCTTGACTAGCTAAAGCTTATGAGTGCATATCCTAGGGGGTATTCCAATGATATCTGCAATTGTCTACCCAATGGCTCTCCTGTACTGCTTGAGAACTAAGACTAGGGCTTCTATTTGGGCTTCACCTAAATCTGCTGCAATGATGATAGGTATTATACTATTTTCTCCTAGGTATGCATATTTCAGATGTGATGGTAATGACTTTAACTCTAACTCTGGTGGAACTTCTACAAAGGGTTTTGTAAGTGGTATCTCCCTGTTGCTTGTGCCTTAGGCCAAATGACACCCCAAGAGCATTTACTATTTCTCATAATCAGGAATATTGTCACTATTAAAGTTTATTAACACAGCTGCCAGAGGATCAACACTAAGCTTCAATTCTATCGGGATCTGTACTTCGTCTTCCTCATACATAGCAATCATTGAGATAAATTGGAACTTATTACTCTTTCCACCCTGCTGACCTACTTGGAACACCACTGCTTCTTTATCAAACCTAAAAGTTAATAGACTCTTCCCCATATCTACTAATGCCTGGCCTGTGACTAAGAAAGATCTTCCCAAAATGATTAGACCTGCAAAATCAACTTTATAGTCAAGTATAAAAAATCTGCAGGAAATATAAATTTGTCTACCTTCATCAACACATCATACAAGATCCCCACAGGCTTCTTGATGGTTCTGTCTGCCATCAACAACCGTATTTTTGTAGGGACTAGGATTCCTAAACCCAGCTTTCTAAATATGTCTCCATAGGAATTAAGTTGATGCTAGCCCCCAAATCACACAGTGCCTTAGCAAATGCTAACTCTCCTACAGTGCATGGTATGGTGAATGCACCCGGGTCTTTGTGCTTTTACACTAAGGACTTTGTAGCGATGCCATTATAACATTGAACATTCTTGGAGAGGTCTTAGCTCACATTTAGCTTCTTTTTGACTAAGTCTTTCATCCATTTGGCATGTCCCAGCATCTTCTCAAGGCCCTTAACTAAAGGGATATCCACTGACAATTTTTTTAACACTGTGCTTTTCTTTTTCCAAGCCTTTGAGGGAAAGGAAGTGGGGGGCTTGGAAAGGTTTTATACTTCTTTGGATGCTCTTCCATGTTACATGCCTAGGTTTCTTCCTTCATACTCTTCTTACGATTCCTATTTTCCACCTTTGACATAAAGGAGTTCACAACACTTTTGCCATTCCTAGTCATCATCACCATGCAATGCCCTTCATTCTTAGGATCTCAAATCGTGCTACCAGGTAATGTACCCTTTTGGCATTAGTTTAATTGTGAAGAAACTTACCCAAATTGTTGTTCAAGTTGCTTTATCACCACCGAGTGAGACTCTATCTTTCGGTTCATACTTGAGATATTTGCTTTCATTCCCTTTAAAGTTTCACCTTGGTGGTCAGCTCGCTTCAATAATTTTTCGAACATTTCTTCAATCTTGGAGTTGTTTGATCCATCATCATGATTGTGTGGTGGCATATAAGGACCATTCTGGAAGCCCTCTTTTCTGTCCCATTTTGCGTCTAGCACTCTCTCTCTCTCATAGTATCCACACCAGTTGTCTCTATACATACCATCACAGTTGAAGTTCTGACCTTGATTCCCGGGTCCTTGCCTTCAATAGTCCAAATTGGACCCTTGGAGGTTGTTCCAAAAACCCGCCTCTTGGTTGCTTACAAAGCATTCATCCTCATCAAAGAATGGATAATCATAGGTAGTTGCCTTCGAATATTGGTTAGTGACCTCCTTAACACTTGCTTGATTTTTCTTTAAAACTAAGTCCATACTTGTGCGAAGTTAAGCAAGTTATTCCATGATCTCTTCGTTTACCTTTGCTTGCTCACTATTGGTATTAACCGCACAAGAGGGTTTCATCACACCCCGCTCTCATTGACCCCATACTCTATTTGGTTTAACCACTTGCTCCATACTTGTAGCTATCAATGCGAAAGGTTGGTCTAATAACATGTCTCCCATGATTATGTCAGCGCAAGCTTGACTATTCTCATCAAGCGCCCGATAGAAAATCTCAACAAAGGTATCATCCACAATCTTGTGATCAGGGACAATCCTCAAGCATTTAGTAAACCTCTCCCATGTTGTACTAATTGAATCACCTCATAATTTCTCAAAGTTGTTGATTTGGTCCTTGAGCTTCAACTTCTTAGATCTTGGGAAGTATCTTTTAAGGAATACTCTCTAAAGTTCAGTCCAACTTGTGATTACACCAGGAGGAAGCTCAGACAACCATATAGCTGCACCATCAGTCAATGATAGTGGAAACACTCTCAAACCCACAACATCAAGAGAAAGGTTTTGTGTTGCCATGACACTCTTACAAACAAACACCATATATTGAAGATGACGATGGGGATCCTCCAAAGGTAGCCCTGTGAATAGACCACAGTTTTGGAGCATTTGGAGCAATCCACTCGATACTGTGAACTTAGTATCTGTCGGTAGAGGAGATAGTACTATAGCACCAATAACATCCATAGGCATAGAGTTCAATCGATATTGATTCCACCCATAACCATTTTCATTGAAGTCCCTAAGTTGTGGCTTGTTACCTTTTGTTATGGATTCTCCTCTCTTTCCATATCCTCATTCGTATGCATATCCTCCTAACCTCAATATCCTCATTCACTTAAGCCATTCTTCTTGGTAGTCAATAAATCTCCAAATTCAGTGGAGCTAAGGGATTGCCTTAGCTCCTCGTGTTGGGCATACAACCTAGCATACCCTATAAATAAAATAAAATAACAAAACCAAAAACAAAAGTAAACTACAAGCTACTCTTTTAATCAACACTAGAATTAACTAATAATGAAATCAAACCAAAACCTAGCCATATTCCCTGGCAACGGAGCCATAATTTTTTATGTTGTTCAAGCTCCAACAAGAAAATGATCATTGTCAGCAATTAACCTAACCAAGATTAGCATCAAATCTACAAGGAATACAGAGCTTGATTACAAGATTTCACCACTAATCATTTCTAGCATTTATGACTACAATCTCTAAAGGGGGGGTTGTTTTTGTGATTCAAAAATAAAATAAAATAAACACTAGCTATAATGCAAGGAAATACTCAATTTTGGGGACAACTTGGGAATTGTGTTCCCCATGGTTCGTCGACTTGATAACCCTAGATAACATAGCTATAATTGGTTATTTGCATGAAAGACAATAACTTAGGTCCTTCCAGCTGAAGTTGAAGGTCGAATATTACCATGGCACTTGGTCGGCCACTATAGCATGCCAACTAACCGTTATTAATAGTCCCAGTCAACCACCCCTTGGTCAGGTTTGTTTAATTAGACGAGAACACATTAATTGAATTCAGTCATCTACTTTCTTTTTACTATTCGTCACTACTTTGGTCAGAATCATGATAGTAGGCGGAGTTCGATATTGGCCACCACCAAATAACAATAATCAAGAAGGGAAATAGATAATACATGCAAAACCCCAATGATAGAAATGCAAAAAATTAGATCCTTTCAATGTCAACTATCCATGGTTCCCACAACCCGAAGTTATGGGTGCTTAGCTACCCATGGCTATGGCAAAACACACAAGAATGCAAATAATAAACATAGTTGAGATCTTTACCAATACCAATGAAGGAAATAGGCACCACAAATTACAAACCCACAAGCTTGATTGATCAACAATGAGTACAAGTCAAAGTTTGCAATCCCTAAAATGGCTTTTCCAAGAGAACTATAAACTATCCTAAAAAACTATGAAAAAATTCAAAAAATGTATTTCTCAATAGTCTATCACTGAATCCTTGTCCAACCCTCATGCTAAAAACCTAATTTAAGCTATATATTGTATTTAGAAAGTAACCCTAGAATTTACACAGAAAAGACAGCTGGCATCTGATAAGTTGCATAGGTACGACTCATAGGATGACCTATGACTCGTAGTCGGGGTCTTATATCAGGTTCTTGGAATCTTAAACTAAATTGGTACAACCTATAGGTATGAGTCATTACTTGAGCTACGACTCATATGTTGGTCTCGTAGTCTTGGTCTTCAGTTTTTGGTCTAAATCTTGGCTCTTTGATTCTTGCTACGAGTCCACTTATATGAGTAGTAGTGTAACCTGCGGGTCATATGAGCCCTCGTAGGGGTGACCTCCACTTACAAGATTTTTGACTTTTGGTCTCTGATTCTCGCTACGACACCATCCTACATTTCGTAGCTTGAGCTACGACTCGTAGGTCGGCTCATATGGCCTATGCTTCAATAAATTTTGTAACTTTTCTTCAAAATCATGCCAACCTAATTTTTTTTCAAGATTAACACAAAAACACATCAAAACACTAAAAAGTCACGTTCAAAACCCACAAAATCCCTTGTTTTAGGCACCAAATGTGTTGTATTTTGGCAGCACATCAATAGGATATGTTTTTATATAAAACGATGATGTGATCATGTCTCAAGATAATTTAATAGGAATAAGGTAAAACAACCCACTCATAATTTAAATATGGTACAATGGTATTTGCTTGATAGGTTCAGCGACAATATTTATACGATGAAACCGGTGAAATTTAGACAAGCTAGGAGAGCCTAGTATTAAAGTTTTAGCAAATTGTTTGATTTTGTCAAATTATAACATAGGAGAAAAGTAGTTATGATTCTAAAAATTCCATTTGTGTCATTTGAAAAATAAAAAATTAGGATAGATACTTAAAGAAGCAAACCTAGGGGTTATTTGACATACAACTCTTTTGAATAGACTTTTGACCTAAAATGCATAATAACTTGTAGATATATGTATCCAATTAGCATGAGAAACTCAAAGATTTTATTAAATATGTTTGGGACAAGTCATGATTGGTAGTACATATTGAGTTTACCTAATATGAGCATGTGAAATTTTGTGAATATTGAAAGAAGGTTGTAATGAGTAAGCACTTGAATGTTTGTATTGCAAGTTATGTTACTTTTGTACTAAGAGGTTGATTATTTCAAATATAGATTATGTGAAAGAAGGTATTCTTTAAGAATCCATAACTTAATACATTGTAGATACTAGATCCACTAAGACGTATCATCACTTGAAGCAATTGTACTGGTGAAAACCGAAAACATATAAAGAAAGACAATGCTAACTTTGTTTCTTATTCATTAGCTTTTGAACATGTTCAAAGATGAGTACAATCAACCTACAGGATAATTACTCAAGTTTAATATCCCAAAACGAAAATTGGAAGATTTACAATTGATTATGGAAAAACTAACTCAAATCCTTACAGATTACAACTATGTGTAAGTATTAGTAGATTAGCTTATAAATTTAACGCACTCCCTATGGTTAAAAATCAAATAAAATGGAGAAACATCTATAGAAAAATACATGAAAAATAAATTACTTGACTCTACGCTTTTCAATACGAATCATATTTAATGGAGTTTCATTGTTTACTTCACACTTTTGAAAAGTTTTCCAAGAAACATTGGTACATGAGTAGATCTTAGCATTGCATTTAATCTATAGATACATAAACATTTTTAGTGTACAAACAAATCTTAGTGGATATGTTGAGATATCGCATTTTTTATTTTAGAGGTATTTGGGATGCCTACTTGCCTTTAGCTGAATTCACTAACAATAATAACTTTCAGTCTATAATTCAGATGTATTCATATAAAGCCTTGTATGGTAGGCGATGTTATTCTCCTATAGGGTGGTTTAAAGTTGAAGAGGCTCATGTATTGGGACCAAAGTTAGTTCATGAAAGCTATGGACAAGGTCCAATTAATTAGACAGAGGTTGCTCACAGTACAAAATAGACAAAAGTTTTACGCGGATATGAGGAGATGAGATTAAGTATTCACAATTGGAGGCAAGGGTTACCTACGAGTCTCCCCTATGAAAGGCATAATACGATTCAAGAAAGGAGGTAAATTGAGCTTGAGGTGTATAGAACCATATGAGATACTTGATCGAATAGGAAGAGTGGCGTATATTTAACACTTCCCCATGACATGTCTTTCATCCATCAAGTGTTCCAGGTCTCGATGTTAATAAAATATGTACCTAGCCCCTCTCATTTGCTTGAAAACAACGACTATACAAATCGATGAGAACTTAACACATGAAGAGGAACTGATGACTATTATTGATAGACAAATAAGAAGGCTACTTTCAAAGGAAATTGTATGAGATAAAGTCCTATGGAGGAACCGAACCATCGAAGAAGTTACTTGGGAGTCAAAGAATGACATGCGAGTCAAGTATCCTCATTTATTTCAACCCTGAGATACACGCTAATTTAAATTTAAAGATCGGATTTCTTAAGGTCGGGAGAATCTAACACCTTATAATTAATTAAAGGTAATTAGTTCGCCTTTGTTTTCCATTTTCATTAAAAAACAAAGAAAAGTCAAAAAATAGAGCTAGAAGTCCAAACAAATCTGCGATAGCAACATGCTGCAACTTAGAAAAAAACATAGAGTGAAGAAGGAATGTTAGAAGGGAAGTTAGGAGAGGAAAAAATGCAGCAACTATTGAAGTCGTTGTTCCCATTTTGTCGTAGATTTAACAATAAAAATCAATAGTACTTCTAGCAATTTATGGAGAAGAACAACCTACATAGCCAAATCTTAAGGCAATATTTTATTCCATGGACATAAATATATGCATATTACTAGGTAAACAATCAACAAGAAGTAGTTAGTACGATGAGTTTAATTATCTTTGAAAGACCCAAGTTGAGAAAGACTGGAAAAAAGCTTAATTTGTGACATCACCTTCATAAATTAGAGCTATCAAGACCCAGTCATGGTCATGATGGTGCTTGCTAGATCCCATCTATTGGTAAGCCAATTACCAGCCCTAGGGAATTTACCCTAGCTCTCTAGCCACAACGTAACTAATACAATAAATATAAATAACCGCAACCTACCCAGAACCTAGAAGTCAACTGTAAAGAGCTACATTAGGCATAAGGACATACAAACATACATGTATCAAAAACCAAATTAATATACAAATCATGAGTGTGCCTGAAAATACCTAATTTTACTATACAAGGTCAAAGTTTTAAAGCAAAACACAACTATCAAAAGGAACAAGACTATGGCAAAGCTAGAATTCTCGATGCTCACCTAATGAAAGTCTCCTGTACTGCTCAAAACCCCCAAGATCAGTAATTACGGGTAATACCTCGATCTACACCATGGGAAGACGCAAAAATATTTGTGGTGAGTACCAGAAAGAGGCACCTAGTAGGCATCATCAACTGGTCGAGTGACTCACAGTAAGTCTAGAAGAGTCAAATATAAAGAACTGAAGCAAGTTTAGCCAAATTGGAACTCAAATTAAGGAAACAACATGTCTGGAAATCCTCAAACCACAACAAAGCCAACTAAGGAGATGAACAATGATAACCTAAACCAACTTAAGTGATGAATGATAATATCGATTGATGAAGCTATGTAGATCCATACCACAACTGTCCCTAACTTGGACATAGTGTTATACATAGGTAGAAGTCCCTAATATCCATTCATGTATGCCAATTGTTCCTTCTATAAGCCCTGAAGGTACACTCGTGCATAATATGATCAACTAAATCACAGTAAAACCCAACTCTCACTATCACATAATCCCAATCGGTTGTATATCGGTGTAAGGCCCTAGTGTCTAAGCTTGAACACTCCCTAAGCCTCTATAAGCCTAGGGGCATACCCATACATAACAAGGGTGTGTAAAGGTATGTAGATCCATGAGTAATCATTTGGGTCCTCGATCCATATAAGAGCCAGTATCACATGGGGCCTCTATCCCTAATACTCTATCCTGGCCTCCAGTCGGGCAGTTAGCCAGGCTAGATCACCTGACAATAATTATAATAGTAGGACCTACCCTCCACGGGAGAAAGAACCCCTCTGACAAAATCAATTGAATCTTAAACCCAAAGCAATCGGTGTGTCATAGCTCTCTGAACAAGTAGTAGTCTCTCAGACCCAAAATATAGCAAGAGGGGTCCGTGACCTAGAACATCAATAGGTGCTCAGACGTAGGAGTCGGTATCTGAGGCCTGGCATATCAATTATGGCCAGTAGAACTTGAACCCTTGGGCATGTAATCAAGAGACTCGATACTCGAACATGGTTGTTGGTGCTCAAACAGCAATGAGGAGCGTCATTTAGGACCCAAGATATCAAAACAGTCACTCACTTGATCAGTCTATCTGGATAAAGAACTCCAAAGTCATGTCATGCCCAAAGTGAATGTAGGTGATAATAATCATATCATGTGCAGAGTTAATGTAGGCAACAACACTCAGAACCTAGGCATCCCATAATCTCAATCTGACCTACACAACCATAACTACTACCTCACTTAAATACAATAGATGCCCCAACATACGATGGAAAGCACAAGTGCCCAACAACTATGACTAGTACATCAGAGTGTATATATCACAAATCATTAGAGAGTTATGCCTAACAAAGGCCAAGTATACCATAACCTCATCAGCCCTCGAAGATTCATCCTTAGCAAAGGCCAAGTATATCGTAACCTCGTCAGCCCTAAGTTCCCAGAGTAAACGTAGCAATGGAAGTCATAACATATGTACCCCATACAATATTTACCCCATAGGGTCATGTCTATACCGAATCAGGCCACAACATGGCATATAACCCATAAACAACCTTACAGCTAGTATATCTCAGTTGGATCAAGCTATACGTCCTTATCGGTAATAGTTAAGCTTGAACACATGCCTATTTGCAGCATTGGCCCATAATCAGTTCTTACTATGCCCTATTCCCTATATAAAGCAACTCATAAGGGAGTGTCAGTGTAACCTATGCTAAGGCCCAAGAGGCTAGATAATTAGAGAGATATCATCTACCCAAAATCATATCGTATCCCAGCTGCCACAAGGATACCACCTAAGGCAACCATGTGCCGGCCCACAGAAAATGTTCCCTTCTCAATAGGATGCCACAGTCCCCATACTAACCCATGTAGCTAATGTCCAATCATAGACAACCCAGGAATCTTGTAGGATATAACCTACACCATGCTAATAGGGTTACACTCCCATCTCTAACATGCTAGTGCTCAGTGGAAACGTATTTTGTATTGTGGAATGCAAGGATCCCATAAGAGTGCAAATATAATCATTTATAGAAAATGGTGTAACTCTCCAGTCATTAGCTAGTAGCGCAAGTACAAAATGGGTAATAGTAATAAACAAGATCTTATAAACCACAAGGTAATAAAAAATTATGTTTAATCAGGAACTTGTAGTTGAAGTATTAGAAACCTCAACCCCATCATACATATATATACTAAGCACCCAGAATCCCTAGAATTATATATAGATAATAGATTCAGTGCATAAGGTAGCATATAATCACTGGTTAGTCTCATCAACTAGCAAGTATGGATATCCTCAAACCACACACACATACAAGCAAGAGTCAATTTAAATGGACATACCTGTCATGTGTTCAAAGCTCCAATGAATCCCTTTCAGGCCCTCTCATTGTCAAGTAGTGTAACAATTAAGTTAATATAGAAACTATAGCCAACACAAACCTCTGTACAACAACTATCCTCCATATCATCATGTGTATAATACATACAGATTACAACCAACCACGTATAACACATAGCCCATATCTTCACTCATAAACAACACATTTCTACATATTCCAGCTCAAACACACATGCAATTCAACTAAGTCTAAGGTGCAGAGAAAGCCTAGCCTACTTGCCAGACGATGTGTTGCGTCTCAAATCAATCCAGCTGAGCTTTTCCCCTCAAAATCTATCCTAGATGATGCTCATCTATTAAGATATAGTTCGCAAAGTCAATATGGTCATATTGGTTGTAGTATCTTGAAGAACGGGTAAAATTACATTAATTAGGCCTAAACCAGGGAAAATAGGTGTCATGATTCAAGCTTAGGGCCTAGATGTGACACGGCAAATGGGGGACACAAAGAACTCATAAACAAGCCTCTTAGCATACCAATCACACATCCTTGGTCACAGAATCAAAATAACAACAAAAGATATAAATAATGAAAAAGGAACTAAGGGAAGTCTTTGATACTCATAAAACATGTCAAGCATCAACCTCATTGAATAATTATATGTTAATATCTAACAACACCTCTAACATGGAATGGAGCAAGAGCCAAGACACTTTCCAGGCTCCCCCTCATAGTATCCATTGTTCAACATAAAGAAATAGAAAATGGCAAGAGTAACATAGATAGCATCCTTGGACATGAGGACTCATTGATGCTTAACTTCAAAGCACCATACTATCCACGTGGACGATAATCAAAAGGTGCTTCGGTCCCTACATGGTAATATCATGTAGGCATAGAGTATGCATTAGTACATTTGAATGTACTAAGTATGTGGGATGCAATGCAATGAGAGTCATATGTCATAATAACAAGATGCTTGATTATAATCAAGGAACATAAATCCAGTATGGAATACATACTCGAACTTTACCTAACATGCATGAGATGGGCCGAATATCCACCCACTCCCTTACGGTATAACCTTTTGGTGAGTGTTACCAATACCCCTACCTTATGATATAGTCTTTTTGATAAGTAGTATAAGATGTCCCCTACTTCATGATATCATCTTTTTAGTAGGAGCCATGACTTGTTCTACCTTATAGCATTGCCTTTTCGGTAGTATTATAGAGTGTACTTACCTTATGATATAATCTTTTCTGTAGGAGCCATGAATTATACCTTATGGCTTTGTCTATTCAGTAGGTGTTATAAGGTATCCTTATATTACGATATAATTTTTTTGGTAAGAGCCATGAGTTATTCTACCTTACGACATGGCCTTTTCGATAGGTCTTATAAGATGTTCATACCTTACGATATAATCTTTTCAGTAGGAGTCACAAAAATAGCTCATCAAACCATCACATTCAAGTATCAAGAAAGGACTTTACGTTTCTCCAAGAACATAACAAAACATATTAGTACATGTTCAAATCATGCAAAATGCACGAGTATGGATCGTGAGATAGTGAAATCAATGCATCTTAAAGTCATGTAAATCAGCCAACCAACATCATGGTAAAACCCCATCATGGGTAACTTGTAAATCATATCAAAATTTTACAATAATTCATAGAGTTCCTTGCTTTAATCATGTATAGTCTCAAAATAGATATTTCTACATAATCAACAATATTTGACAAAACTCCAACATATTACATCCTTATATTTTATAATAATAGATACCTATAAGTAATACAACTTGAAATCATGTAATCTTCATAAAATAGGAAGGTTGGACTCCATGGGTGAAAGGACCCAATGGATGAAATTCACATACCAAAATGATTCTTTGATGTAGACTTGAAGGAGACGTAAAGCTTGAATGGAGTTCTTGAGATCTAAAATTAAGCTTGAGATACTTGAATTTGGATGGGAATTTTTGATAAAATGGTATAGAGGTTTTAGAGAGGGTTTTTTGAGTGATATGGAGTTGAAAATGGCTAATTATAGGATATTTCACATGTAAAAGGGCATCGGGCCATGATGCCAATGCCTTAGGACAAAAGAGAAAATTAAGAAAGTAATAACACTGATGTGTCGCGGAGCCATCGGGGAGCCACTTTATTTTGCTAAAAGTTGGTAAAAATTATTTTTCGCTATGGGTCTTCTAAAATCTAGGTTATACCGATGGACCACTCAATTTTGCCCTCTACTCAAGAAAATGAAGACGAATTTTCAATATCATACATAAATTTTGAGAAACATGGAAATTACAATTATGGGCATTTCCGAAGCACACTTTTGGGTCATTTCAATATCTCTTCCTTGGGAACATTCGTCCCCAAATGTCAAAAAAAAAGTACAAGAGAAGTAATCATGAAAATTTTAACCCGACATGAATGCAACAATTATATTTAAATATTATTTTCTAAAATCTTGACATGAATGTCAAAAATCACCGTAAACTTATTACCATAAACATGAATGCATGCAACATGATATGAGGGCTAAAACTTAAGACTTAAAATCATAGAAGGGACTTAGTTTACTATCTTAAGCTTGAATAGAGTGAAAGAGGTGTGGATATCACCTCTTCATGTCTGCTCCGGCTTCTTATGTGGCACTTTCAACCTGTTGATTCTACCAAAGAACCTCAACGAATGCCACATCCTTCTTCCTTAACCTTCCGACATATCTAACTGATCTCTACATTGGTACCTCCTTATAGTTAAAATTATCCTCCACAAAACCCACAACCTCTAAGGGCACTATAGTACTAGGGTCACCCATACACTTTCTCCACACTCACACATGAAAGACCGGATGAACCAAGTTCATATCCATAGGCAACTCCATCCTATAGGCAACTTACCAACCTTCCTCAAAATTCTATAAGGACCCACAAACCTTGGGTTCAATTTACCTTTCTTGCTAAATCGGACCACACCCTTCATGGGTGAGACTTTCAGGTAACCTAATCATCAACATCAAGCATGCATAGCCTGCCTTGGTACCTAAGGACACCATCTCCCCCTTGGGAGAGAACCTCTACTACACCATCTTCCACCAGAGCGTTCAACCTTAGCAAGGCAGGGTCAACTCTATCTTGACCTCTTCAACGAAAAAACATTTGGAACCATCTAAAATGCTACACTAACATTCTTAACTTCATCCAACCTTATTCCCAACCTAGCCAACTGGTGTACTTCATTAACCACCCTTTTGTTACCCAAAATTCACAATTATTATATTTAACAAACAACCTCTTATCCCTCAAGATTTGCAACATCACCCTCAAATGACTTACAAGTTCTTATTTATTCCAAAAATAAATGAATATACCATCCACAACTACCACACGCATATCAAGGTAGGGTTTAAAGACCCTATTCATGAGATTCACAAACATACCCAGGGAAATGGTCAAGAAAATAACATTACCACAAATTTAAAATATTAGAAAGGACATCAAGAAACTCATTGACTACTAGAACTGACTCAATAGGAAGGATTTTAGACTCAACATCCCCAACCCTTACGAGATGGTAATACAACCCTTAGAAATCAATTTAGTCCTTAAGACAAGAAATGAGTTTACCCTTAACTACCACTTTACAGCTCTCCCACTCATGTATGGACTCCTTAAGGAATTAGAATCTAACTTTATGGACTCTACAATCAACAAAAGCATGATATGTATGCGACCAATCCACCCCAAGAATAATCTCAAAATCCACCATGACAAGTTCAACAAAATCGCTAGACAAGACTTTATGCAATAAGGATATGGTACAACCCTATAGATTATTTTTCTAACAACAATAGACTCAACAATGGGGGGAGAAAAACACCTAGAAGGTTCATATAACAATTCGGGACACATGAAGCCTATTAGCAACAAGAGCAATAATGAAAGAAATAGTGGTACCTTGATCTATCAATGCATACACATAAAAATCAAAAGCCTTTAACATACTAATAATAATATCAAGCACCTCATCCCCTCCTTGACTCCATTAAAGAGAATAGAACTAATTATATCATCGAGCACCCCCTTGATCTAGGTTCGGTAACCAATTGTGGGGTATACTTGGAGAGCTTGTTGAACTTAAGGGCATACTCTCTCACACAAATGGAACCTTACTTAAGATTCATGAACTCCATCATTTTAGCCTCTCTCAAATCAATCAGGAAAAAACAGTTTAGGAAGGTGGCCTTGAACTTGTCACGACCTAGACCTAGGGCCTAGTCATGATCGACAAATGGGAAACCCAAAGGAACCCCAAATAAGCCTCTTTTCATATCATTAAAAATCCATAGTCGCGAAAGTAATTAAAATACTAATAATAAAAGATATATAAAAAGGAAAAAAAGGGCTAACTCTCATAGCGTGATTACAACAATAAGCAAGAGAGTCAACTCTCATAGCATGATTACACCATATATCCAATAACACCTCTAGTACATAGATATGAGCAGGGGCCAATAGAAGCAATTGGGCTCACCCTCATAGTCAAAGTATACCAAAAAAGAAAGGTAGTCTTTATTACATAGCATAAGAACATAGATATTTCCCTCGGGCATGACAACTCACCAACTATCTTGAATGGATGCAACTAGCCACGTGGAGGAGGAGGATGACCAAATAGAGCATCGATTCCTATCTGGAAACATCATGTAGGGAGTAAGCGTTAGTACATTTGAATGTACTAAGTATGTAGGATGCAATGCAACAAGAGATAGGCAACATAATCGAAAATATACAAACATAGATAATGGATAGCATAGTAATGATATGACATGTATGAATGATGCTTAAAGTAACATCACGCTTATATAAATCATAAAACATAAGTAGAAAAAGACTATCCTTTGGCAAATGGCTTTACCACGTCCCATCCTAGGTGTTTGAGGTATTAACCCCTCAATTTTGTTATTAACATACAGCACCCACCTCTAAGTCAATTTAGGTATCAACTCCATAATTTGGTTAATGAGGTATCAATCCCTCAATTTGGTTAATGAGGTATCAAATCCTTAATTTGGTTAATGAGGTATCAGCGCTCAATTAGGTTAATGAGGTATCAACCCCTCGATTTGATTAATGAGGTATCAACCCCTTAATTTGGATAATGAACATCATCCCTTTTATCATAGTGGTCAAGGCGTGATACCCCCTCATCAAGACATGGTCATCTTAGAATAATATAGATAATTCTCATAAATACAGGTTGTATAAACATTCATTTCATCATTATAAAGTCATTCAACTCATAAGACATATATTAGACCTTTAATTCCTCAAGAAACCAAATCCAGATATTTTATCAAACAGTTGGCGGGTGTGTAACGATGGTACAAACCCATGAAATTTATAGATGAAATCATGCTAGAAAATCCATTATAGCAATACTCTTCAACACCCTAAAGCAATATACTTCAAAACCCCTCATCAAATCTTATAATAAATCCAAGATATATAGCTCAAAACATAGTAAAATATTCACAACTTTGCATAGCTTTAACATAGTTCATAGTCATGTTCATACTAGTATACCCATTTGTAAAATCAACTTTAAATCATGAAAATTAAGTAAAAAGGAGGTTAGGGCACCATGGGTGGAAGGACCCAATGGCTAAAACCCACATACCTTGACTTTAGAGAGTTTCTTGAAAAAGATCTGAAATGGAGACTTGAAGCTTGAATGAAATCCTTAGATATGGAAAAAGATTGGGACACTTGAATCTTGAGGAGGACTTGGGGCTTGACTTGGTTTCCTTGAATTCCAACAAGACTTCTTGAAAACCTTCAAGATGATTGGAGAATTTGATGAAGATTAGAGAGGATTTGGAGAGGTTTTTGGTTAGTTTTTAGGGCTCAAAATGGCTATACAATGATGGATTTTCATGTATATAGGTATAGGGTTATTACCCAATTGCCTTGGAGTGAAAAGAACAATTTTCAAAAAATTTTGAACTAGTCCGCATCAAGACTGCATCACGGACCATCGCAGATAGCTACTATTTTTATGAAGTTTCACCAAAGATTATTTTTCTTGGCACGGACAAAGTATACCCTGTAGGTACTCATCCCTAAATATAATTTTTTCCTCTGAACAATAATATGTAGTCGGATTTGCAAAATTTTGCATGAATTTTGAGATATTGAAATAAAAAGCATCCTAGGATCTTTCTGAACTATGTGGAGGAGTGTTTGAATATCCCCAATTTGAGATATAAGGGAATTATGATCATGGGGG
Organism: Solanum sejunctum; assembly: GCA_025642045.1. Taxonomy (NCBI): domain Eukaryota; kingdom Viridiplantae; phylum Streptophyta; class Magnoliopsida; order Solanales; family Solanaceae; genus Solanum; species Solanum sejunctum. The sequence continues at coordinate 8,374 of JAOTQJ010164416.1, read as the reverse complement.
TATTCCTAGACAAGTCTAGGGCATTTCAATATCTCCACCTTGGGAACATTCATTCCTGAATGTCGAAGAAGGGTAGTTATAAAGAAATCAACCCCGACAAGAATGCAATAATGCGCTTAAACACCATTGTTCAAAATCTCAATATAAGTATCAAAATCATCAAGAACTTATCCACATAAACATGAATGTATGCAATGACATAGGGGATGAAACATAAGACTTGGAATCATAAAATAGACTTGACATTTTATCATAAGCTTGAATAAAATGAAGGAGGTATGGATATTGCTTGCCATGCTTGCTCCGTCTCCTCGAGAGACACTTTCGACTTGACAATTGTTCCAAACAGCCTTGACAACACTAACTTCTTATTAATCAACTTTTCCACCCTTTCATCCAATACCTCCACGTGAGCCTTCTCCTAAGTCAACTTATCCTCCACAACACCCGCAACCTCAAGGAGTTCTATAACACTAGATTCACCAACCCTCTCAATCATAGAAGCATAAAGAACTAGACGAACCATATCCACATCCCTAGGCAATCCCCAAACTTATACAACCATACCAACCTCCATCTTCACTCTATAAGGACTCATAATCCTCAACTCAATTGCAAACCTTAAATACACGTAACCCACTCTATACCATAACCACATCTCCCGTTTAGGAGACAACCTCATACTATCATCTTCTCACTCAAAACTTCCAACTCTAATAAGGCAGAAATTGAGGCCTCGCCTAACCTAGACCTCTTAAGACAAGAAGATTCACAACCATCAAGAACACTATACTAACATTCTATACTTCCTTCAACCTAACTTCCTATATAGACAACTAATAGACCCTACTAGTCTCCTCTCTGCCACTATCAACGACACATGCCAGGCCACCTAGACCACCGACTGCAAAATTAGCCTTACCGAGCAAAACTAATGCACACTCATTCATAATCCTTAAAGAATTCTAACCATATTCTTGTTACCCATAATTCACAATTATCACATTCAGCAAACAACTTCTCATCCCTCTAGACTTGCAACACTACCCCAGAATAATTCACAAGCTCTAAATAAATCAATACCTCATTACTTGGGACAACTGCAAACATACCAAGGTAGGGTTTTAAGACCCTATTCTAGAGATCCATAGACATAGCTAATGCATGAATCAACCAAACAACTCCACTAATACTAATACTGCTCACTCGGGGATAAAGCTCAAACTAAAGATCAATCTTAGAGAAATAACTATGCTATTATAATTGACCAAATAGATCAACCATCTTCAACCATCATATAACAACCTTATTGGTTCTACACTCATTGGAAACATACTATGCAAGTAGCCCAAATTATCCCAAGACCTCCAACACATCAACCTAAGTTCATCCAAGGTCACAAGACAAGACTTAAAGCAAACAGATTATGAAACAAGCTCTAAAAGCCTTAGCCATCAATAATAGAACCACCAATGGAATAAACACCAACAATTCCACATAATAACTCGAGACACACAAGGAACCCACTAGCAACCATAAGAGTAATGGAAGAAATAGTGACACACCAGACCCATCAATACATACACATCCAAGTCAAATGAAACTTCAACTTACCTTTCTTTGCCTTCTTCTTTGAAGCAGCATGGTCAACTAAAAGATCAAAGAATATTCGTTAGAGAGGAAAGCCCTATCTCACTTCTAAAGCATGACATAGACCATGAAGAAAGGAAATGTTTCCTGAAATGTCTCATAGCCTCTTATTCATAGTTGTGGTGCACAATACAATGATGAATAAGACTCTAATTGACATATATGTTGGACTCTGAGGATCTATCAACCTAGTGCTCTGATACCATCTTTGTTATGACAGAGACCTAGGGTCTAGTCATGATCGGCAAATAGGGAACCCAAAGGAACCCCAGATAAGCCTATTTGCATATCATTACACATTCTTCGTTGTGGAAGCAATTAAAATAATAGTAAGAGATGATATATAAATGGGGGAAAGGGGGCAAAGGGACATCTTTATACCATAACAACTATAAGCAAGAGAGGCAAGGATCATAGCAAGATTACACCACATGTCCAATAACGCCTCTACTACATTGATTAGTCGGGGCCAAGAGAAACAACCCGGCTCACCTTCGTAGTCAAAGTAAACTAAAAAGGAAATATAGTATTTATTACATAGCATAAGAACATAGATATTACCCTCAGATATGATGACTCATCAACTAGCTTGAATGGATGCCACTAGCCATGTGGAGGAAGAGGATGACCAAATAGAGCACCAATTCCTACATGGTAACATCATATAGACATAGAGTATGCATTAGTACGTTTAAATGTACTAAGTATGCAAGATTTAATGTAACAAGAGATAGGCAACATAATCAAAATTCATAAACATAGACAATGGATAGCATAGTAAACATATGACATGAATGAATGATGCTTGAAGTAAATCATGCTTATGTAAATCATAAAATATAAGTAGAAAGATATCATCCTTTGGCTAATGGTTTTACCACCTTCTATCCTAGGTGACTGAGGTATCAATCCTTCAATTTGGTTATTAACATACAACTCCCACCTCTAAGGTGATTTAGGTATCGACCCCACAATTTGGTTAATGAGGTATCAACACCTCAATTTAGTTAATGAGGTATCAACCCCTCAATTGGGTTAGTGAGATATCAACCCCAGATTTTGGTTGATGAAGCATCAACCCCAAATTTGGTTGATGAGGTATTAACCCCTCAATTTGGTTAATGAGATATCAACCCCTCAATTTGGTTAAAGAGGTATCAACCCCTCAATTTGGTTAATGAGGTATCAACTTCTCAATTTGGTTAATGAACATCATCCCTTTTATCATAGTGGTCAAGGCGTGGTACCCCTCGCCAAGACACAGTCATCTTAAAATAATATAGATAATTCTCATAAATATAGCTCATATAAACATTCATTTCATCATCATAAAGTTATTCAACTCTATAAGACATGTATTGGACCTTCAATTTCTCAAGAAACCAAACTCGGATATTTTATCAAACACTTGGCAGGTGTGTAATGGGGGTACAAACCATGCAATTTATAGATGAAATCATGCAATAAAATCTATTGTAAAACCATCAATTAATGCCTTGAAACACCCTCAAGTAATATACCTCAAAACCCCTCATCAAATCTTACAATAGATCCAAGATTTATAGCTCAAAACATAGCAAAACAGTCACAACTTTGCATAACTTTAACATAGTTCATAGACATGCTCATACTAGTAAATCATTTTGTAAAATCAACTTTAAATCATGCAAATTGAGTAAAAAAGAGGTTAGGGCACCATGGGTGGAAGGACCCAATGGTTAATACCCACATACCTTGACTTTGGAGAGTTTCTTGACGAAGATCTGAAATGGAGACTTGAAGATTGAATGAAATCCTTAAAACTGGAAAGAGATTGGAACACTTGAATCTTGAGGAGGACTTGGGGCTTGACTTGATTTCCTTGAATTCCAACAAGACTTCTTGAAAGCTTTGAGAACGAATGGAGAATTTGATGAAGATTAGAGATGATTTTGAGAGGCTTTTGGTTGGTTTTGGGGGCTTAAAATGGCTAGATAATGAGGGATTTACATATATATAGGTATAGGGTTATTAACTAATTGCCCTAGAGTGAAAAGAATAATTTTCAAAAATTTTTAAACTACTCCGCATCAGGTCCGCGTAGCGGACCCGTCTTCGACCCATCGCTGACAGCTACTATTTTTGCGTAGTTTCACCAAAAATAATTTTTCTTGGCACGGACAAAGTATACCTTATAGGTACTTATTTTCCCACTCAATATTTCCCTCTGAACAAGAATATGCAATTAGATTTGCAAATTTCTACAAGGATTTTGAGATATTAAAAGAAAATTCATCCTAGGGTCTTTTTGAGCTACCTGGAGGGGTGTTTAAATATCCCCGATTTGAGATATAAGGAAATTATGATTATTGAGCTATTCCTAGAAAAGTGTGGAGCATCTCAGAACTCTTTCCAAGGAATAGTATCATGATTTTCCCTCTCCAACTTCCATTGCACAAACTAGTTTGTAGGCCACTAGTTCCATCTTCTCCTCTGAATTGACCCCTATGATGGATTACACCTTGTACAATTCATCTATGAACTCTTGGGGGTCCTCATCTGTCTTGGATCAATGGAACTCTAGTTTGTTCATTCTAGTTCAATCTCTCACCCTAGAAGCTGGAGTGGGATCATGAGGGGCTTGGGACCCTTGTTTAATTTGAATGGTCATTGCATGTGCCAACATAGTAATGGCATTCCGGAACTCAACTTGAGTGGCCCCTTCCCCTAGAGGGGCTTAGTGGACCAGACCCTCTTCGAGTGAGCAAGCCCTCCTTGGTCTTCCTCTTTGAAGCTACATGATCTAAAATAGCCAAGAGCATTCATACGGGAAAAGCCTTACACTTACATCTAAAGCACGATGACCATGAAAAAGTGAAACATTTTGTAAAACGCCTCAAAGCCTCCCATACATAGTTGAGGCGGCTTTACAACCATGAATGGGACTCTAATTGACACGGTGTGTTGGATTCTGAGGACTATTAAAAATCCAGTGCTCTGATACTAAGTTTGTCATGACCCAAGCCTAGGGCCTAGACATGACATGATGAATGGGGAACCCGAAGGAACCCCAAACAAGTCTCTTAGCATATCAATCACACATCCTTGGTTGCGGAACTAAAATAACAACAACAAGAGATATAAATAACAGAAATAAGACTAAGGAAAGTCTTTTAGAGTGATAAAACATTTCAAGAGTCAAGCTCATAGCATAATTACATCTTAATATCCAACAATACCTCTAACATGGAATGGAGCGAGGGCCAAGACACTTTTTGGGCACACCCTTATAGTATCAAGTGTTGAACATAAGGAAATAGGAAATGGCAAGAGTAACATAGATAGTGTCCTCGGACTTGAGGACTCACCAAAGCTTAACTTTAAAGAACCATACTAGCCATGTGGATGATGATCAAAAGGTTCTCTGATCCCTACATGGTAATATCATATAGGCATAGAGTATACGTTAGTATGTTTGAATGTACTAAGTATTTGGGATGCAATATAACGAGAGCCATATGCATAACAACAAGATGATTAATCATAATCAAGGAACATAAACCCAATATGGAATACATACTCGAACTTTACACAACAAGCATGAGATGGGCTAAATAGCCACCCACTCACCATACGCGATAACCTTTTCATAGAGTGTTACCAATACCCCTACCTTACGACATAGTCTTTTTGATAGGTAGTATAAAATTTCTCCTACTTTACGATATCATCTTTTCGGTAGGAGCCATGAATTGTACCTTCCTTATAGCATGTCCTTTTCATTAGGTATTATAAGATATCCTTATCTTATGATATAATCTTTTTGGTAAGAGCCATGAGTTATTCTATCTTACAGCATGGCCTTTTCAGTAGGTCTTATAAGATGTCCATACGTTATGATATAATCTTTTTGGTAGGAGTCACAAAAATAACTCATCAAATCATCACATTCAAGTATCAAGAAAGGACTTTACATTTTCCCTAGAACAAAATAAAACATAGGAGCCCAACAATTCATTTGCAATGTCATAGGTACTTTAGATAAATTTAATTCACACTTGCAAGCCCTTAATCATCATGAAGTCACTTGATTTGTAAATCATGTAATAGATCATCAATACCTTGAGAATTCTTGACTTGTTACTTTATCAAACACTTGGTGGGCACATATTAGCATATGTTCAAATCATGCAAAATGCAAGAGTATAGATCATGAAATAGTGAAATTAATGCATCTTAAAGTCATGTAAATTAGCCGACCAACATTATGGTAAAACCCCATCATGGGTAACTTGTAAATCATATCTAAACTTCACAATAATTCACAGACTTCATTGCTTGAATCATATACAGTCTCAAAATAGATATTTATGCATAATCAACAATATTTGACAAAACTCCAACATGTTTCATGCTCATATTTCATAATAATAGATACTCATAAGTAATATAACTTGAAATCAGGTAATCTTCATAAAATACGAAGGTTGGACTCCATGGGTGAAAGGACCCAATGAATGAAACCAACATACCTAAATTTGGGGATTCCTTGATGTAGACTTGAAGCTTGAATGAAGTTCTTGAGATCCAAAATTAAGCTTGAGACTTGAATTTGGATGGGAATTTTTGATAAAATGGTTAAGAGGTTTTAAAGAGGGTTTTTTGAGTGATGTGAAGTTGAAAACTGGCTAAATATAGGATATTTCACGTGTAAAAGAGATTTTGAGATATATGAAAATTATGCTTATAGGCATTTCTGAAGCACATTTTTTTGGAAATTTCAATAGAGCCTACACTCGAAACCCTAAACAAAATCTCAAAAATTGTACCCCATAAAACTGGAGTCTACAACAAAACATTCAGCCTAAAATGGACCTCAGAAGACTAAAAATGGCCCAAAAACAAAGTTTTACCCAAAAAACATTCTTTTCAAAACTTTCTTGATCAAAATTCTCAAAAACTGGATAATTTCAGCTAACACCCAATATATCATAGGTTCCCCTCAGAACGTAGAAAAGTTTAGACTCAAGTTTTCACTTTTGTTCCATCAGGAAATAGTTATGAGATGACACATAAAGTCTACATAACTTTAGAGAAGACATTCAACTAAAATTGTGAATTTTACATCGAAATATGCATCAAATACCAAATCCAACTTCATGGCGATATTTTTCTGCAAAAATTTGAGTCACATGAACATTTGATTCATCAAAAATAGACTTGAAATACAATATCTATAGATGAAACAAGTTGGAAATTAAGGTTGTTCGCGAAGGGGATGACCTATATATTAGCCACTCACAAGCCTCTGCGAATACGGACAAGGCCTTTGCAAATGCAGAGGTATAGAGAGCCTTCCTTACTTTGCGAATGTAGGACTTGATGTGTGAAAACATATCCTTACAGTGGCTCCCTCTGTGAACGCCAGTATCCGCTGCGAATGCAGACGGTTAATGCTATTAGTGTTTGCACCAACAATTTCCACAACTTCCCTAGGCCATTCTTAGGACGTCTGATATTTGTTTTACCCAAACGTATAGTGTGACCACATGGATTTTGATGTTCCAGATCTAACGTTGCAATTGAAATTTCCTACCGAGCATCCAATAGAAAAGTGAGAGTCCCACTTCTTTTCATCTGAATTTAGATAAAAGAATTGAGGGGGGGGGTCAAAATGCAACTGGATGTCCACGTCAATTGACAAAGGGTCATTTCATATTATTTTCAATGTTTTGGAGATGACTGAGCCATCAATTTTCTATGTCAAGCACGTTTAGCTGGATTTTCATGAAAACACACTTTTTAACTTTCGATTGAACTCATTTTGCAACTTTTAGCTCAAAATCATATAGGGACCCTCTATCCTTAGACCAACCACCCTCCTTGCCTAAATCTGTCGTTCCAAACGATGGAATCATCAACATTCTATTCCAAGGTTGTTTGCTAGGTTTTTGCTAGAAATCTCGTTTTCATAGTTATAACCTCTCGCTAACTAGCAACTTGCTTAATTTTTAACCCAATCAACCCACAGTTATTCCAATAGCCCCAATAAGTCATAAAAAGTTCTAGGTTACTATACAGAAGCTCAAATCAATAGAGTGGTTGCAGAAATATAGTAATGACTTGGAGGGTCATTATAGGAGTTAAGACTAATAGAGGAAAACTTGAATTGAGAAAAACTAATATAATCCTTTGAACACTCTTCGAATTGCATGGATGAATGATATTAATTGGAATAGTTGATGAATCAGGAGTTTGTAAAAGTTGTATAAATTATAGTAAAAAATCAATTAAAGACCGTTAGAGGGGAAACTAGGAAACTAGGGGTTGGGTATTTTTACGAAAACTTATTTATAAATTAGATTAAACAAGGAAGTTAGTATGAGATTGACATGATGTGATTACAGATTGACTAAACAAAGCCGCTCAATTATTCAAGTGATTAGTTTTGAAATTCGATATAAGTAGTGATCTTACTATAATTTGAGTTTTATAACTTTTATGATTTATACATGATTTATAAAGTTAATGTATTACTGAATGATTTGAATTTGTATATGGGATAATTCTTTACTTGATTTGGTATCAAACTAGTTACTTGAGATGATCTTACTTTTATAAGATAAGCATATTGATAATTAAGTGTCACGACCCAACCCAGGGGCCGCGAATGGTGCCGATAGGGCACCCAGACATACACTTATACTGAATCTCCATTTACGACAGCTAAGGGATTTCACAAAAT
>JAOTQJ010164398.1:0-26936 GCA_025642045.1 Solanum sejunctum | reverse complement strand
GATAGATAGATAGATAGATAGATAGATAGATAGATAGATAGATAGATAGATAGATAGATAGATAGATAGATAGATAACTAGATACAAATGTGATTTTCTACCCAACTCCCAAAATTTATCTTCAATGGCCATCCTCAAGCATCATCTCGGGTATTACCAATGATAGAAATAACTATTGCTAAGCATGAAGCTTAGTGGTGTAAAAGCTAAAAGCTAAGAACCTTAAATCCCTTAATTTATCCTTCTTAAGCCAAAAGGAACCACAATTGGAATCTAGTAAATAGACCAAGTGAAGGAATACATCAATAGCATCCAATAGGATATTTAAAGATCTAAGTATCAAGGGTTCCTGAAATAATTTTAACAAGACATTCAAATGACATATTTTGCCTAGTATGTAAGTCATGATGTCACACCAAACATAATCAAATATCAAGGAGAATCGAAGCCATGTATCAAGAAGGGTGAAAACCCAATTATCAAGAAAACCAAGAACCATATTAAGAGTGAGTTTCTAGTTCGTACATAAGATAGACTGCATCCACACTTAGGTTGAACTGAAAATTCACAATTAAGATGGAAATTGATCCTGATACGAGGCATGGAAATGGTAACAAACTCACAGCCACAAGAAGGACAAAGTCTACAAGTATGTCAACTTATAAGTCAATTCGTACAAATGGGCGAATTAAACAAGTTCCTTACAAGTCCCAAAATATATCAAAACAACCAGATAAAATGACAAGAACATAACTAAGATACCAATATAACATTCAAATGTACCAATAAGTAACAATGGCACAAGAACATGTTTTTACATGAACCTGAACCTTTAAGCACATAACCGACCCTATCGATTTCAAGTTGTTGATCAATATGGCATCCATTTCTTCAATTAATTTCCAAATAATAGAGGATTTATTAATTATGCTCCAACTAACTGATGTGTTTCGTGTGTGTTTGTGAAAAATAAGGATAGGAGAGAGTTTATAAGGTCTTATAAGGACAATAAACTGACTTTCTTTAGGGAAAACATGTTTTATATGAAAAGCATCTTAAGAGGAAAAAAAAGTCCAATAAGGTGGTTACCCTACTTTGCTCTTTTTCCTTCCTTATTTATTTGTTCACACATAATAATTAATATTAAGGATGGTTTAACATGTGTAGTTTTATAAAAGAAAATAAATTTCACTAAAATGAACCTCTCCCTCATTCCTTTCTATGATTTAAGAAAATCAATTTCTCTAATGATACAAACTCAAGTCAAAAAGTTGTGAAGTAGAGGTTGATTTCATCTTTGAGGGAATAACTTTTTAAAAGTGACTACATTATTTAATAATAAGGGCATCACAATTTATTCTCTCATAATTCATAATAAAAGATACTCATAGGTAATTCAACTTGAAATCATGTTATTTTCATGAAAAGGCAAGATTGGTCTCCATGGGTGAAAGGGATCCAATGGATGAATCCCACATACCTTGAGCCTTAAATTCTTTAAGGTGTGTTTGAAGTAGACTTTGAGCTTGAAATGAATCCTTGAGTTCCAAAATTAAGCTTGAAATTATTGAGTTTAGAATGAGATATTTGGTTAAATCTTGGAGAGGTTTTTGAGAGGGTTTTCAGTGATATAGGGTTGAAAAATTGCTAAGTTTGGTGATTTCATGTTTTAGTAGGCATGGGGCTATGACCCCAATGCCTTTGGATGCATAGGAAAAACTAAGGAAAATGTTGTACTTGTCCACGTCCAGTTTGCGACGGAGACCAAACGCGAAGGAGAAAATAACACTACTCCACGCCCCTGGCGCGTTGTGGCCAGGGCACGGATGCTCTTTGAAAATAAAATATTAGGGACAATTATTTGTCATTACAGGTCCTCTAAAATCTGGGTTATACCCGTTTCCCACTCAATTGTGCCCCCTAATTGAAAATATGAAGTCAGATTTTCGATGTCACGCATGGATTTTGAGATATATGAAAATTACTATTATGGGCATTCCGAAGCACATTTTTTGGGCATTTCAATATCTCGCCCTTAGGAACATTCGCCGCCGAATGTCAAAGAAACATATATAAGAGGAGTAATCATGAAAATTTTAGCCCAACATGAATGTGACAAATGCATTAAACATCATTTTTGAAAATCTCAACATGAATGTCAAAAGTCACCATAAATTGTTACCAGGTACATCAATACATGCAAAATGACATAAGGGTTGAAACTTAAGACTTGACATATTATAAAGGGACTTAAATTATTACCTTCGGCTTGAGTAGAGTGGAAGATGTATGGATATCATTTTCTCATATCTACCTCAATTTCCTATGTGGCATATTCTATTTGTTGATTCCTCCAAAGGACCTTTATGGAAGCTACATCTTTGTTTCTCAACCTCTTCACTTGCCTAACCAAAATATCCACCGGGACCTCATAGGTCAAATTATCTTCTACAACACCCACAACATCTAAGGACACTATAGCACTTGGGTCACCCACACACTTTCTTAATATGGACACTTGGAAGACTGGTTGAACCATATTCATCTCCATAGGAAACTCCAACTCATATGCAACCCAACCAACTCGCCTCAAAGCTTTATAAGGACCCACAAACCTTGGGTTCAGTTTCCCCTTTTCGCCAAATTGGACCACACCCTTCATGGGTGAGACTTTCAAGTAAACCCAATCACCAACTTTAAACTAAAGATCTCTTCTCCTGACATCGGAGTAGGACTTTTATCTACTTTGGGTTGTTTTCAATATCTCCATTATTAATGTCACTTTCTCCAAGGCTTCCATGACTAAATCTAGATCTAGCAAAGCTATCTCCTCCACTTCATACCACCCAGTCAGGGATCTACAATGCCTACAATATAAAGCTTCAAAGGGAGAAATACCAATGCTTTAGTGGTATTATTGTAAGCAAACTCAACAAGTGAAAAGTTCATCCCAACTACCCTTAAACTCCAAAACACAGGCTTTAAGCATATCTTCAAGAGTTTGGATAGTCTGCTCAACTTAACCATTCGTTTGAGTATTAAAGGTCAGGGTAAGCATAACCTTAGTACCAAGAACTCTTTGGAAGGACTTCCAAAAGTGAGAAGTGAATTGAGCACCGCTATGCAAAATGATACACAAGGGCACCCTATGTAATCTAACCAACTCATGATTGTACAACTTGGTATAATCTTCGGCACCATAAGTGGTCTTGAACGGTAGAACGTGAGCCGACTTTGTCATTCTATCCACAACAACCCAAATAGAGTCAAACTATTTCCTAGTCATAGGCAACCCAATGACAAAATGCATATTGATTTCTTCCCACTTCCAAGTAGGAATTTCTATATCTTGAGCTAGGGCACCTGGCCTTTTATGTTTGCCTTTTATTTGTTAGCAATAATGATATCCGGATATGAACTTAGCAATATCTCTCTTCATACTTCCCACCAATACATCTCCCTCAAGTCTCTATGCATCTTTGTAGAGGACGGATGAATAGAATAGGATGAATTATGGGTCTCCTTCAAGACCAATTCTTTCAAGTCATCCACATTTGTGATATATAATCTACCTTGGTACCTAAGCGCACTATCTCCACTTTTAAGTAAAGCTCCACTTTACCATCTCTCACCAAGGCCTTCAACTCTAGCAAGTCGGGGTCAAGGTCTTGGTTTGCCTTTACCACCTCAATCAAGGAAGATTTAGAACCATCTACAATCACTATACCACCATTATAAACTTCATCCAACCTAACCCCCAAGATAGCCAACTAGTGAACTTCTCTAGCCACCTCTTTGCCACCATCATCAACATGAGTTAGACCCATGTATACTCTACTTAGAGCATCGGCCATAATATTAGCTTTGATGGGATGATAATGCACACTCATATCATAATCGTTAAGGAGCTCTAACCACATTCTTTGTCTCAACTTAAGATCTTTTGGGGTGAACACATATTAGAGACTCTTGTCATTGGTAAACACATCAACATGAACCCCATACAAGTAGTGATGCCAAATTTTCAAACCAAATACCACGGCCGCCAACTCATGATCATGGGTGGGATAGTTTTTTTCATGCACCTTAAGTTACTCAGAGGCATATGCTATCACCTTGCCATTTTGCATCAAAATACACTCTAAACTAGTTCTTAAGGCATCACAATATACCACTAATAGGAGTGGAGACAAGCTTATTCTTCAAAGATTGGAAACTCTTTTCACATTCATTAGTCCACATGAATTTTGCGTTCTTTTGGGTCAACTTTTTCATAGGATAAGCTAAAGAGGAAAAGCCATCACAAACCTCTGGTAATAACCTGCCAAACCCAAGAAAATCCTAATATCTGATGGAGTAAAAGGTCTAGGACAATTTCTTAACACCTTCATCTTCTTAGGGTCCATCTTAATGCCATCTTCCAACACCACATGCTCTAGAAAAGCAACCTCTTTCAACCAAAATTCATATTTTGCATACAACATCGCCTCCATCAAGATTTGTAAAACCACCCTCAAGTGATTTACATACTCCTCGTTACTCTGGGAATAAATCAAGATATCATCAATAAAGACCACCACAAACATGTCAAGGTATGGACTCTATTCATGAGATCCAGAAATATAGTTGGTGCATTAGTGAACCCAAAGGACATAACCACAAACTCAAAGAGCCTATACCTAGTTTTGAAAGTTGTCTTGGGAATATCATACTTCTTCACTTTCAGTTGGTGATATTCGGACTGAAGATCTATCTTAGAAAAGTGACTAGTCCCTTGAATTTGATTAAAAAGGTCATCGATCCTTGGTAGAGGTTACATTTTCTTTATGGTGACTCTATTAAGTGTCTGATAAATAGTGCAAATTCTAAGAGAACTATCCGTTTTTCTTCACAAACAACACCGGTGCAACCCAATGTGATTTGCTAGGCCTTATGAAACCCTTCCCCAATAAATCTCTCAATTTATCCTTTAACTCCTTCAGTTCTGCTAGGGCCATACGGTAAGGCAGAATAAAAATAGGTTAAGTATCAGGAAGGAGGTTTATACCAAAGTTTATTTCCCTTTTGAGAGAAACACCGAGATGCTCATCAATAAAGATATCAAAAACCTCATTGACTATTGGAACCGACTCAATAGGAAGGACTTTGGACTCAACATCCCTAATCTTCACAAGATGATAGAGGCACCCCTTAGAAATCAACTTTGGGGATTTAAGATAAGAAATGAATCTACACTTGACTACCACATCATTACTTTCCCACTCAAGGACGGGCTAATTAGGAATTGGAATTTAACCCTATAGGTTGTACAATCAATCAAAGCATAATATGCATGCAAACAATCCACCCTAAGAATGAAATCAAAATCCACCATATCTAATTCAACAAAATCACAAGGTAAGACTTTATGAAATATGAACACGGGACAATTTCCATAAACTCCCTTAGCAACAATGGACTCACCAATGAGGGTAGACACTTTATAAGGTTCACAAGATAATTTGAGACTAACATGAATGTTTTTCGCAACAAAAGGAGTTATGCAAGAAAGAGTGGCACCCGGATCTATAATGCATACACATCAAAATAAAATATCTTTAACATAACGATGATGACATTGATCACCTCCTCCACCCCTTGTCTTACTTGAAGAGCATAGAATGTATTTTACCTTGGAGCATCCCCTTGTTTTCCTCCTTTTACCCTTAGACCAGGATTAGCACCTTCATCTTATGAATGACCATCTCTACCTTTTCTTTGAGCATGAGGGCAATCAATAACCTTTTGAACCATTTCACCATAACCAAAGGAAGCATTAGAATTTTTCAAACATGGACCACTATGGTTTCTTCCACACTTTTGGTACTTAGGGTGTGTCATCCCACTATTACCACCTTGAAATCTTGGATTATCATTTGCAAATCTCTTATTAGGAGCACTAGAAGACCCTTCGCCTTGGAACTTGTGGCCTTGAAGAAATTGGCCACCCTTGGAACCTTGGAAACGACCTTCAGAATAAGCCCTCTTGGACTCACCACTTCTTCTTTTTCTAAGCTTTTTCCCATCAAGTTGCTCGGCATAAATCATGAGCCGAGACAAGTCCATATTGCTCACTAGCATGGCGATATTACACTCCTCATTAACTAAGTTGGACACTTTCGACACAAATTTGTTCATCCTTAATCTAGGTTTGACAACCAATTGTGGAGAACACTTGGAGAGCTTGTTGAACTTGAGGGCATAATCCATCATCTTAGCCTCCCTTAATATAGGTTTCACAAATATGGAACCTTGCTTAAGATTCATAAACTCCATCATCTTAGCCTCCCTTAACTCGATTAGAAAGAACAGATTGAGTAATACGACTTTAAACTCTTCCTATAGGATAGCATTATCATTCCCCTTCTCCAACTTTCATTGTTTAAACCAAATTTGAGCCACCCCTTTGAGTTGGTAGGTGCTAACTCCGCCTTTTCCTTCGAATTGACCCCTATGATGGATAGCATCTTATAGAGCTCATCTATGAACTTTTGGGGATCCTCATTCATATTGCACCCATGGAACTCCAATGGATTCATTCTTGTGAAATCCCTCACCCTAGAAGTTAGAGTAGGAGCATGAGGGGCTTGGGTCCCTTGGTTAATTTGGTTGGTAATAGCATGAGCCAATATTGTAATAGCATTTCGGAACTCATCTTAGGCTACCCTTCCACCTTGAGAAGCTTGAGGAGCGGGAGGGGTCGGTTGCTCCTCGGGTGTATGGGCTTTCTTTAGTCTCCCTCTTCGAGTCCACATGATCGAGAAGAGTAAAGATCATTCGCTAGGGGAAAAGCCTTACAGTTACATCTAAAGTATGATATAGACCATGAAGAGTGAAATATTTCCTAAAATGCCTCACAGCTTCCAATTCATAGTTGTGGCACATTACACCACTATGAATAAGACTTTAATCGATGTGGTGTGATGGATTTCGAGGAATATAAACAACCTAGTATTCTGACAAGTTTATTATAATCAAAGCCTAGGGACTAGACGTGACACGGTAAATGAAGAACCCGAAGGGACCTCAAACAAGCCTCTTAGCATATCTTTTACACATTCTTGGTCGCGGAAGCGAAATAAACATCACATGATATAATAAAAAGAGAAGCACGACTAAGGTAAAGTCTTTGATAATCATAAAAGCATAAAGAGTTGTGGCTCATAGCATAAGTATATCTTAATATCCAACAACACCTCTAACATTTAATGTAGTGAGGGCAAAGATACTTTTTGGACTCATCCTCATAGTAATAAATGTTCAACATAAAGAAGTGCCAAAATAGTAATAGTAATATAGATAGTGTCCTCGGACTTAAGGACTCACCAATGCTTAACTCTAAAGTACTAAACTAGCCACGTAGAGGATGATCGAAAGGAGCTTTGATTCCTAAATGATAATATCATGTCGGCATAGAGTATGCATTAGTAGTTTTGAATGTTATAAGTATATGGGATGCAATGCAACAAGACATAAATCAATATAGTCAAAATACATAATCATAAGCAATGGATATATAATCTCAATATGGCATGCATGATCAATGCTCATAATAAAATATGCTTGTAAATCATTCATCTTGCATAATATATATGTAGCATACATATGTGGAAAGTGACCTCAACCAACATAGACCAAGAAGCTACAACATAGATTTTGAGGCCTGACACCCCCTCGGTATAGGTGACCCAGCATGACACCCCCCGGCGAAGTATATTCTACTTGCCAAGGCAAACCAAATATTATAACTTGAACTAGATGGATCCACTAAAATAGTAAGGGTAATGGTCGTAATCCTGGGGCATAGTTTAGAGACTAATAACTTTATGTAAGGACCCCTTGAGTCGAGCCCCATCTTAAGCCTCAATTGGTGCTAAGTCAAATCCCATGGATTACTTGAAATAGTCATACTTTAATCATAACTTGAATAACTTGTAAGAACATGACTTGAGTAGTTCATAAACATGATTGACCTCTAATTGTGAGCCTAACATGGTGAACCCTTGCTTTAACATGAAAGGCTCACGAGAGGTAAAAATTTTGAAATAGGGCTTCACTTGATACTTGTAAAATCATAGATACTTTTCACGAATTCAATACATACTTGAAAGTCCCTAATCATAGTATAGTCACTTGACTTATAAATCATGAAATAGCTCATCAATAACTTGAGAATTCTTGACTTGACATTTTATCAAACACATAGTGGGTTATGATACTTGTTCAAAATCATACAATTCAAGAGTGAAATAAGATGAATAAACTCAAAGCAAATCAACCCACCAGTATGTAGTAAAACCCTCATGTAGGGTACCTTGAAATCCATTACGAAGACTCAAGATAATTCATAATTTCATTGTTCAAAATATTCATAGTCTCAATAGACAAAATCAATCATGGTATAAGTGTGAAAGAGATAGTCATGCATAATCAATCAATATTACATTAAAACCCAGCATAATGTATGCTCATAATTCATAATAAAAGATACCTATAGGTAATACAACTTGAAAACATGCAATTTTTATGAAAAGGGAAGGTTGGGCTCCATGGTTGAAAGGGACCCAATAGATGAAACCCACATACCTTGAACCTTAAATTCTTTTAGGTGAGCTTGAAGTAGACTTAGAGCTTGAAATGAATCCTTGATTTCCAAAGTAAAGCTTGAAATCCTTGAATTTGGAATTAGATATTTGGTTAAGTCTTGGAGAGGTTTTTAAGAGGGTTTTGGGTAATATAGAGTTAAAAACTGGCTAAGTATGGGTGATTTTACGTTTTGGTAGGCATGGGGCTATGACCCCATTGCCCTTGGGCGCATAGGAAAAACTAAGGAAAATGTTTTACGGGTCCGCATCCAGTCCAAGATACGAACCAAATTTTAAAGGAGAAAATAACACTGCTTCGTGCCACTGGCGCGTCGCGGCTAGGACACAGATGCTCTCTAGAAATAAAAAATTAGTGAAAATTATTTTGTGCTATAGGTCCTCTAAAATCTGGGTTATATCAATTCCCACTAAATTGTGCCCCATGGACGAGAATATTACGTTGTATTTTCGATATCTAACATGTATTTTGAGATATATGGAAATTATGATTATATGCATTTCGAAGCACATTGTTTTGGCGTTTGAAGTTCCATAGAATTACAAGAAGAATGGTCCAAGGAAATGTCAATAACGCCAATGCAACTTTGATTCAAGGTAATGATAATGATGATAGGAATAAGAACCCATCTCCTTTAGAGGACATTCAACATCCTTGGGAGTTCAATGCGAATGCTTACTAGTGGAATCAGTATAGGTTGAACCTCATGGCTATAGATGTGATCGGAGCTATTATATTATCACCACTATTGGTAGACATAAAGTTCACAATCACTAGTGGGTTACTTCAGATGCTATAGAACTATGGGCTATTTGCAGGCTTACCATCAGAGTATCCACCTAGCCACCTGCACAATATGTAATTTATTTGGAAGAGTGTAATGGGAACACAAAATCTGTTTATGGATGTTGTGGTACTTTTTGTATTTCCATTATCTCTCACAGAAAATACTGCATTATGGCTATCGGATCTTTCACAAATTTTATCACTAGCTTGGCAGATTAACATAATGCCTTTTTGGAGAGATTCTTCCTTAGATCAAAGAAGCTCAAGTTGATAGACCGATCAACAACTTTGAGTGACTTCCTGGTGATTTGATAAGCACTACTTGCGAGCAATTTACTAAATGTCAGAGAAGTATCCCTCACCATAAAATAGTTGATGATGGCTTGGTTGAGATATTCTACCATGGCCTTGATGAGAATAGTCAGGCTTGTGCTAACACTATCATAGGGGTATGTTTCTGGATCAACTGTTTGCAAGGATTACTAAGCATATAGCGCAAGTGGCCAAGATGAATCATGTATAGGGATAGCGGGATAGAGCTTTCGTGAAGAGTTCATGTGTTGTTAGTGTGGGTTCAGAGAAAACCAAAATGAATGAAGATATTACATAACAACTTGGTCATCTTTGCATAAGCATGGATATGGTGACCAAACAGAATCAAAATAGAGTGAATGCAGTGGTTCACCAACATCCACGTGGACCCATGTATAAAGAGAAGCCATAGTATAAAGAGGATGTATGTTTTGTGAATGATCAGATGGAGGATTTTCGAACCAACACCTAAGGGTTCGATCAGGACTATTGGTGCCAAGGTCAACGAAACCAAGGTCGTAACTACGGTAGAGATGGAGCTTTGAGAGATAATCAGGGTGGTTACTATGATAGAAACAGGGGTCCAAATATAGATTGGGTTTAGAGAGAAGGCTTTATAAATGGTCCGTATGTGCCACTACACAGTTGTGGCGTAGGTACTAGTAATTCCAAAGTTAAGGACATGTTTGACTGCTTATTTAAAAAGGATGAAACATATGATGAAACTCTAAGGGACATGAAATAGGATATTTCAAGCATAAATCAGAAAAGAGAGTGTTATTTTATGGTTATTAAACAACTTGAATAACAATTTGGTCAAGTGCCAACTCAGTTGAATTTGCATCAGAAGGGTATATTGCCTAGTAATATAGTGCAAAATCCTAAGTATGAGGGGCAATTTATGGCAGTCACTACTAGGTGAGGCAAGAGCACAATTGATCCTCCTATGCTGACTGATGAGGAAGATGTTTATGAGGAGATGGTTGAAACAAAAGATGTATATGACGGAGATTATCATGGCAAGGATGGGGTGAATGAAGCTGTTGAAGCACCACGGAACTTTAAGCCCGTCACTAGGCATCCTCCTCTTTTCCCTTAAAGAATTAAAAAGAGAGAGGAGGAAGGCATGTTCAAGGACTTTCTCTTCATGCTAAAGCAACTATATATCAAGATCCATCTCATTGAGGCTTAGGAGAAAATTTCAGGCTATTCCAAGTAATAAAAAACTTGGTTATAAAGAAGCGTACTATGAGTTAGGAGCTTTCTCAAGAGTTTCAGCATTATAGTGTTATCACTACGAAGTCCTTAGCTCAGAAATGTGAAGATCCACGTGCTTTCGATATACCTGCACTATAGGTGATATGCAGTTCACAGGGGCACTATATTATTTAGGTGCTAGTATCAATTTGATGCCCCTTCTTTTCTACAAGAAGCTTGGACTGGGAGCCCCTACTACAACTAGCATGCAGTTGTTAATAGAAGATCAAATGCTGAAAAAACCTATGGGAATACTCTATGATGTGTTGGTAAAAGTGGAGAAATTCATATTCCCTATAGACTTTGTGATCCTTGATTGTGAGGTTGATTTTGAAGTTCCAATTATTTTGGGAAGGCTTTTCATAGCTACCAGTCGCACCTTGGTGGATATGGACGAGGGCCAAATCAAGTTAAAATTTGGTAAGGATGAGGTCGTGTTCAATGTGTGTCAACAAGCTAGGAAAGACAATGATGTGGGAGTAGTTTATTGAGACTGTTGATGATGTTGAGCAAGAAGTACCATATGAGGTAAGATTTGGTGTTGACACTTTGGAGGCAATGTTGATGAATTTCAATGATGATGGTATCCCAGGCTATGAGGAGACAGTAAATGCTCTAGGGGTGTATTATCTTCCTAGCCGTCAAACTAAGCTAGAGCTAGATTTTTAGAATTGGGAGTCACCATCCATAAAGCCATCCATAGAAGACCTACCGATATTTGAATTGAAAGCCCTTCCATCATATCTGAAATATGTATTTTTAGGAGCCAACAATACCTTGCCAGTCTTAATAGCTACAAATTTGAATGATGAGTAGGAAGATGCTCTTGTAATGGTGTTCAGACAATTCAAAAAGGCCATCAGATGGATGATTGCAGACATTATTGGTATCCCTCCCCAGGTATGTACACAGAAAATTCAATTGGTCAAGGACTACAAGTCGAGATTAAACAAAAAAGGCACCTAATCCATCCTATGCAAGAAGTTTTATGCAAAGAGATCCTCAAATGGCTGGATGCAGGAGTAATCTACCCAATATCATATATTGAATTGGTGAGCCCGGTGCAGTGTGTAAGTGTATCACAGTGATACCCAGTGCCAACAATGAGTTGATCCCAATGCGGCCGAACACAAGATGGATGGTTGATCAAGCCCAAGTTATACCTCTCTTTTGGAGGATAAAATGGTCGTTGTCAAACATACAACCTAACCAAGACTAGGATCGAATCCCCACAGAGAATACGGAGACTTCCTAATTGATTCACTAATAAACAATTCAAGTATTAACTAACTCAATTCCCTAAATGAAGGGGAGTACAATGATTGAGAAGAAATTAAACTAAACTAACTTAAAAAAGAGACAATCAAAAATAGAGAGTAACTTGGGAATTATGTTGCCGATGATTCATCAACTCAATATCCCCGAATAACCCAAGTTTCAACTAGAGTATAACATATAGGATGGTAATTTATGTTCACCAAGCACTTTGGTCAAAGGTTATAGAAATATTTCACTATGTGATTTGGCTCATCTCCATAGTGTGTAATATTAGCCATTACCCATAGTCCTAGCCAACCTCCCCTTGGTCTTGTTAGATTTATTAGACGATAGAATATCATCGAATCCTGTTAACTAGTCTCTTTTCCTATTCATTACTGCCTAGATTATGAAGGTAACACTAGGCATGTTCTAATGTTGGCCACCATTAGAAAACATGAAAAACAAAGAGAATAGATTAATACATTAAATACCCATCCCAAGAATTGCAAATTATCTAAGTTTGTTTGGTTAGATCTTCATGGTTCCCACGCCCCAAGTTGTGGATTTAGCTATTCATGCTATGGGTACATGAAGAAATCATGAATTGAGAAAATATAATTAATCACTTAACCAATAGAATTGTGGAACAAGCAAACCCGAGTTGTACTAAGAATCACAAGATTGAAAAATACAATGAATCCACAAGTATATTCTCCTCTCTAATACTTTGTATCCAAGCGTAAAACACTTAAAATACTCTTTTATGATGTCCTCTCTACTGTACTCTCTGAATAATGACCTAAAAATCACTATGTATAATATTTACAAACAAATCCTAAAAAATAAGAAAAACTGGTGGGTGACTTTGTACGATAGGCCTTTACGACTCGTAACTAGATTTATGAGTCGTAGGCAGGGTCTCGTGTTCAAAATCTTAAATCTTGGACTTCAGTTCTATGACTCGTATAGAGTTCTTCCATGGCTGAACTTCAAACTTTCATCTTCACTGGAAATCTTCACGAAACTACCTCTATGACTCGTAGAAGGCTCTGTGACTCATAAAGGGTCTCGTAAACCCTCAAAAATCAAAAAAAGTATGCAATTTTTCCCAAAATCATGCCAACTTGCTTTCCTATAATAATAAACACAAAACCACATAAAAACCATAAACATCGCATTGAGAACACATAAAATCGTAAGTTTTAAGCATCAAGTATGTTGTATTTTGACAGAACATCAACACTCTCAACTTAAAATTGTTGCTTGTCCTCAAGCGACGACTCAATATATATAGATAATATAGCAACACACAGACCTCAACCCAATGGCATATATCACATACAATTCAAATTCAGGCACCCACACTAACTTTTTAAAAGAATATTAGACAACTATTTAACAAACCAAAACACACTAGTGCATTTGACTAGTCAACTATAATGAGCAAGGGAATAGTAATAGTCCACAATCACTGAACAAGTCAAATGCGAACAATGCAATGCAAATGCCTTCACAGAAAGAAGTTCTATTTTGGGACTGTGCAAACACACTCACTCTCACACACTCACTCAATTCAAATTTAGATTTGTGACTATGCAAATATACTCACTATCACAAAAGATGTTCATCATAATGACTAATACTATAGGCTTGCCCTTATACTCATGACTCAGATGTTCAACCAACTAGACTAGGTCACTTTCGAACTTTCTAGGCTTGTAACGTCGCTCAGGGGGATTTGGCATGGCGTTTTGGAAACATAGTGACTGAAAGTCATCCTCTAACTATGTTTTTCATCACTTTTACCTTACCGACTCTAATATTTTCATCTTATTTTCCCTTTTCCCACATTCAGGCTTTTTCGGGTATTTTCTAGTTATTTTTTAGCTTTTGCCTCATTTTTACACTTTAATTTGCTTTTAATCTCAATGTAAGGCATTTTTTTCTTTTTCTTGCACTCGGTACATGATTTTCTACTTTTTCTCCTCATTCCCAACTCAGCACCTTATTTTTGTGATTTAACCCCTACACTAGCCACCCTCAACTTAGAATTACCCTATAATGAAGCACAAAATATCTATTCCCCAAACGAGGGCCACTTTTGGTAGCCACCCTCATCTTAGGATTTTTTTGCTTCAATCACGGTTCACAATGCCCTAGGATAGACTAGGGCTAATTTCGAGGTTTTTCACGAAACAAGGTTAGGCTAATTAGGTGTTTTTGAAAGAATCGGTACATATATGGCTCAAATATTTGGAACAAGGGATAATACATCATTTGGTTGGTCATTTTTAGGCTGAAGTGGACTAATTTAAAAAACAAAGGCCAAAGATCCCTTCCTAATCCATTTAATCTAGAATCCAACTTAGAGTAACAGGCAAGTCTTGAATTAGCACAAAATACGTGAATCTGGCAAATTAAGCTCACACTCACATGACATTACAATACATTATAAACAAACAACTCATAGATCATGCTTCATGTCTCAATTACCCACACTTATCAGAATAACTATTGCCAAACACCTAAACATGCATGCTTGCCATTTAACTACTAATCAAAAAAAATTTTGTGGGTAGCAATTTTCAAAACAAAACATTAAAACATGCTATATGCCATAAGTATTAGTACTATATGCTACAAATATTATCTTAACATCCTAAACTTGTCGGTTCAATAAAAATTAAATATCCACGAGGAAGAAGAGCACAGGCAATAAAACCTCAGGATCAAAATTTGGGGTACTTGTGGACCATAAACTACTCAGTTCACAAAGGGTCACAACTACTCACACCCCATCTAAAAAGTTGTACATTGTGGTCAATTCACCAAATCAAGTAAAAATAGAATAAGTAACGGTTAAAAAACATACCTCGGTGCCTATGCGCCTATCTCAGGCTACGTTTGGTCATCCACCATCTGCAGGGTAGTATGATATGCAGTGGAACTCTATCCAAAGGGGCCAATATACCTTGCTGTATTATGATCCAGAGCTAACTGAATCTTCTCCTCTTGCCTCGATGTCCTCAAGGCCAGTCGAAGCTCATCCTTCTCATCCTCATCATCATCATCCTTAGGGCACTTTGTATGTATATTTCTCTCAATATGGTCCTCATTTATGAGATGTCACTTTTCTAGGGAAGTCTATGTAGGTTCCATGGAGGCAAATAAGGGTAAATAGGACCTCCATAGATATTGGGGAGTACTATGCCCAAGATGACCCCTTCTAGGGAAGAGTAGAGTTCAGTGGGGGCCTCTGAGGATAGAGAAGATGCTGATTCCTCTATCACACCATCTTCTTGTTCAGCATCGGATGTGAGTATTCATCAGTAGTACATCGAGGGGATGGAGGCTATATTTTTGGAGGGATGCAGCCCAAAGTGCAAGGCAAAACCACTATTTGATATATAAGAAGGATAGGTTTATTTTAATTGACTAGTCGTGTCCAGGTCTTAATGACACGATGATACAATATGGGTTTGAGTGACTGACGGAGGTACTTGGATGATACGCCCCAATTATGGTACTGAAGCTTTATGCATTGTACATAGACACGATTCAGCAAGGTCTTCCCAAGGGGAGGAAGGCTATCTAACGACCAAATTGATAGAGGTTAGAGTGAGAGCGGTGGGTCGATATTTCAGAGGAGACGATCTGTAATGTACTTTTTAGTCACGAGTACCATGCCCTAAGATCATTATCTAAGTTTGATTATAGGTTGGGGTAGGCCAGAATAATATTGATTATGAAGATCCGGTACAGAGGACCTCTAATTTGAGATGGGTGGCTGGTCACATTGTGGAGCAAGGTCCAGAGCCTACTTGGGTTACCACCCATATAGAGCCTATTATAAAGGATTCATTGAGTTTCCTTGCAAACTTTTAGTAGGTGATTATTAGATCCCACATGTAGCCTACTCTAGCAGATAATACTCTGGCACTGGAGAGAGCGACATTGGTTGTTTGCATCTTGGCTGGTTAAGAGATTGATTGGGCACAACTCATAGCGGAGTAGATCCATGAGTCAACATTTGTGAGCCACCTTCATCACATTCGCAATTTTGTTCTACAAACTCTATTTAGAGTCTCGGATAGAGATACTTCATCAGCTAGACTAGTTAGTTAAGGCCCAGTATACCTTGGAGGCCAGCCTAATAAAGACTGATGAGAACCTGGTGTCAACTCGATGAGCACCACCAACGCCACCGATGTTTACCCTGGAGCTACCACCTGAGGGTTCGATGACTCCTACCACTACTGTTGCTGCTATTACTGAGGAGAGACCCCAGTAGCCTAAGGCAACTGATGTTGAGAGGGGTTCTACTACAGTTGCTCCTCCACCAGAGGCCGCAATATCAGAGATTTCTAAATCAGTCATGGTTTATGTTCGCTATCTCTATATTTGCCATCTAACATCGGTTATCATGTACTGATGCCCAGTTGTCTCGGCTTATTTAGCATCTTAGGCCATAGGTCTAGCAGACTGTTACGGACTTATAGGAGTGGTGCTGGGCATTCACCATCCCTACTATTTAGGAGCGTGTTTCTAGAGTGGACGCTTGTATTGATGCCTTTGAGTCCTAAGTGAAGAAGAGGTTAGCTGAGGCCTAGCCTTCAGATTTGGCAGCCGCCCAGCAGGAGATTGAGAAGCTAAGGGCTCACATGATAGCTTCACTTGGGTGCCCGTGAGATTATCAGAGTCTACGTCTCCTTACTACCCTTCCTCGTTAGACTAGGAAGGACTCTTGCTCTATACCTGAGGCTACCCAACTCTGGCTATAACTCTCATTTGTGGTTGAGCTACTACTTGGTGAGGTTGTGTATTGTATATCTCTACTGACCCACTCAACTGAGGGGTCTGCTTAGTATCCGAAGGCTCGTCATCTATATGCTCATCCTTGAGCTACTTCTTAAAAGCCTCAATCTCTGAGCGTTTGCCTTCACAGCCATGGTGTCTAAAAATTAAACATAAATAAATAATAATTACCCCTAACAATCAAGAAGAATAAAAGGAAAAACTTAATTAAAGCAGTTGCAGATAGGGTCTACGAGGTCCCCTTTACAAGTTGAAGCGAGCACTATGAACTATAAAGTACTCTCGTAGGTCAGTTCTTCAATAAGCCCTATCTACGAGTCATCAAGTGATGTACGACTCATAGAAGGTCTCGTTTGATGAATACATAGATTATGAAGTGTTTGGAATTTCTCATAAAAGGAAATTATGACTCGTAGATTCATCCACGGGTAGTAACAGACTCTGGTGAACAAGAAATTTCAGATACCTAATCTATCTCATTTCATCATACGGACCCCAAAGACTATAATCAAGAATTATCCTACCAGCATAAAAACAAGCATACAAGCACTCACATGTTAAGCACATAATAACCCATACCGCAAACATGACTTCAACAAAAATGCACCCCTTGAAAAGGATTTAACATCAATACCATATTATTTCAACCTTCCCTAATTCTTTCAAACAATCATGCACCTATAGTATCACCTACCAAGTCACAAGCAACAATAACTCAATCACAACCACACTTAGGGAATAATTCAACAAGCACACTAAGACATCAATTGTGAAACTAAATATACCCAATTTTTGAGATCCATCAAGCAATTAAATCAAGGGTAACCCTAATTTTTACCTTCGCTATTCAAATTCACCAAGAATTTTATGCATACACATCAAGTCCATTATGATTATCATATGAAATAATTAAAAACAAAGAAAATTTAAAGGCTAAGAATAAATGAAGAAACTTATTAAGAATAGGAATGAAATTGAAGAAGGAAGACAATGATGAAAGATGAAGAACCCTAGGAGTAGCCAGAAAATCATGCTAGAAAATGATCAAACAAGTCAGAATTTGGTTGGAAAATAAGGGGAAAGAAGAAATTCGGAAATATTTGGTCAATTAGGGTAGAAGTGGGAGTCAAAATAATTTGAGCCATCTTTTATACACTTACCAGGTCAACATTTAAATTACTGGCCTTGGGTCTTCAAAACCCTAATTACGACTCGTAGATAGGTCTACGACTCATAAGTCATGGTCTCATAGACCTCTCATTACTTAGAAAAATTTAGTTTCTAACTTGGGTTCCACAAACCCCAGTCACGACTTATAGTTTGATCTACGAGAATGTTGGCTCATGGGTTAAGTGCACACTATTCATGCTCATTGAAAATCTCTATGAGATAGGGTTATGAGTCATAAATTACTATACGACTGGTAAGTCCACTCAAAAAAATTGCACTTGATGCATTTCTCAGCAAAATCTGTTACCTTAGTCCAATACCTACATACTATGTAAAATTCACTAGCACCTTATCATGGCCAAAGCCTAGGGCCTATATGTGACGGTGCATAGGGAACCCGAAGGGATCCCAAGCAAGCCTCTTAGCACATGAATACATATACTTGGTACTTGGTCGTGGAAGCAATAAAATGATGACTAGTGATAATAAATAGGGATAACATGGGCAAAGAGTCATCTTTCATATCATAAACATCAAGAGTGAAAACTCATAGCATTAGACATAACATTTCCAACAACACCTCGAACCGTAGAACTTAACGGGGGCGAAGACAAGCAATCGGGCTCACTCTCACAGTTAAAATATACAATAAAAAAAGAGAGTCATAATCTATAACATAAGAACATAGACATTCAAGGAAATCATACTAGCCACCTGGAGGAGGAGGATCAAGTAGGGCTCTGCTCCCTACATGGTAACATCATGTAGGCATAGTGTATGCGTTAGTACGTTTGAATGTAGTAAGTATGTAGGATGCAATGCAATAAGAGATAGGAAATATAATCAAAATGCATAATGATAAGCAATAGATAACATAATAACAATATGGCATGTACGATCAATGCTTAAGTAAAATATGCTTACGTAGTACATAATACATCTATAAGAAGAGACCATCGATATAGAAATCATAGTTTACCAAGGTAAAAAACCCTTTGGTTTTTTGATGGAACATAGCACCCTACCACCTATGGTGATTAAGGTACTAACCCCTCAACCTGGCTATCAAGGTACAAACCCTTCATTAGTGGGTAGATAGTCGCACCCCACCACCCCTGGTGATTGAGGTACTAACCCCTTAGCTCAGTTATCAAGGTACGAACCCCTTGATTTGTTGGTGGATAGTCGCACCCTACCATCCCTTGTAATTGAGGTACTAACCCCTAAAACTGATTATCAAGGCACAAACTCCTTGATTGGTATCAAGGTACAAACCCCTCGATATGGTTACCTGGGCTCTTAACAACCCGAGTATGGCATGGTCACTTTCCAACACTATATAGTATAATATCACATACATGCATTACTTTCATCATCATATGAACATTTAACTCATAAGACATGCATTGGACCTTCGATTACTTAAGAAACTATAACCGAAAACTTTATCAAACATTTGGTGTGTATGTAGAACTAGTATAAAACCATGCAATTTAGGGATGAAATTAAGCAAGAAAGTCCATTGTAAAATGATCCATCAATACTTGGTGACATCTGCAAGAAATATACAACAAAAACCTTCATCAAATCCCCCAATAGGTCATAGATTCATAACTGAAAACATGGCAAAATAGTCACAATTTCATGAAACCCCAACATAACTCATAGTCTAGTTCATAATAAGTAAGGCCCATAAGTAAAACAACTTAAAATCATGCAATTTAAGTAAAAAGGAAGTGTGGGCATCATGAGTGAAAGGAACCCATGCATTAAACCCATATACCTTGACTTTGGAGAATTCATCAAGAAGATTGGAAATAGAGACTTGAAGCTCGATGAAAACCTTAAGATCCATATTGAGTCTTGGGACTTGAATTTAGGGTTAAATATTTGTCTAAGTGTTTGAGTTAGTATTGGGGAATGTCTTGTATGATATAAAAGTGAAATACAATTAAGTATAGGTATTGTCATACATGAAAGGACGGAGACCCAAGACTAAAATGCATTGGACTAAAGTTAAAACAGGATATAGTTTTAAAATGTGCCATGCCCGTGGCGCGTCGCACCACGGGGTGGAAATATGCTCTCTGAAAAATCAATTTTTGGGAAAATGAAATTGCAATTTTGCTCTAAAATTGGGGTTAGACACTTCCCACACTCAATTTGACCCCCTGATCAAGCATATGAAGTCAGATTTTTGAAATAATGCACGAATTTTTAGATATATGTAAATTATGATTCCAGGCACTTTCGAGGCACATTTTTGGGCACTTTTTTTGGGGGGGGGGCATTTCGATATCCCTCCCTTGGGGACATTCATCCCCAAATATCAAAGAAACATATATGAGAAGAATAATCATGAAGGAATCAGCCCAACAAGAATGCACGAATACACTTAAAACACCATTTTCAAAATCTCAATATAAATATCAAATCACCATGAACTTTGTCAATACAAACATCAATGCATGCAAATGACTTAGGGGCTAGAACATGAGACATGAAATAACATATAAGACTTAGAATTATTACCTTAGGCTTGAGTAGCATAAAATCTGCTTGGGCCTCCCAGGTAGCACTTTCGACTTGTTGATTCCTCCAAAGGACCTTAACATTAGCAACATCCTTGTTCCTCAACCTCTTCACTTGTATATCGAAGATCTCTTCTAGAACTTCTTCATATGTCAAGTTGTCATCAACCATCACCATAACATCAAGAGGTACAATAGCATTAGGGTCACCCACATATTTTCTCAACACAGATATATGGAAAACCGGATAAACCAATTCCATTTCACTAGGTAACTCCAACTGATAGGACACCTTACCAATCCTTCTTATCGCCCTATAAGGACCCACAAATATTGTATTAGTTTACCCTTCTAACCAAAATGAACCACACCCTACATAGGTGTCACCTTCAAATAGACCCAATCACAAACTTTAAATTCAAGGTCTTTTATTTTCACATCGGCATAAGACTTTTGGTGACTTTGGGCTATTCTGAACCTTTCTCTAATCAACCTTACTATCTCCATAGCACCCACGACTAGATCTAGACCCAACAAAGCCATTTCTTCCACTTTAAAGCACCCAATAGGTGATCTACAATGTATACCATGGAGGGCCTCAAAAGGAGCCATACCAATGCTAGAATAATAGCTATTGTTGTAAGCAAAATCAATCAATGGAAGATGATTATCCCAACTACCCTCAAATTCCAAAATGCAATCCCTAAGCATATCCTCAAGAGTGTGGATAGTTCTTTTGGCTTAGCTATCCGTTTGAGGATGAAAGGTCATAGTAAGTTTATTCTTTATACCAAGACCAATTTGGAAGGACCTCCAAAAATGTGAAGTAAATTGAACACCATTATTTGATATGATAGACAAGGAAACCCCATGTAATCTCATCAACTTATTAATATACAATTTAGCATAGTCTTTGGCCCGATAAGTGGTTTTAACCGGTAAGAAATGGGCCGACTTTCTCATCCTATCAACCACAAACCAAATGGAATCCAAACCCTTTCTAGTCGTAGGCAACCTAACCACAAAATCCATATTAACCTCTTCTCACTTTCAAGTAGGAATCTCTATGTCTTGGGTTAGGCCACCTGTACTTTGATGTTCTGCTTCAACTTGTTGGCAACTATGACAACAGGAAACAAATTTGGCAATGTCCCTTTTCATACCTCCCCACCAAACCACATCCCTCAAATCCCTATACATCTTGGTGGACCCAAGATAGATAGAATAGGAGGAATTATGAGCCTCATCAAGGATCATATCTCTCATGTCATCAATACAAGGCACACATAACCTACCTTGTTACCTAAGGGCACCATCTCCCTCTTGGGAGAAAACCTCCACCTTGCCCTCTTTTACCAAGGCATTCAATTCTAACAAGGAGAGAATCAAGATCTTGCTTTGCTTTCAGCTCATCAACCAAAGAAGACTTTGAACCATCAACAACCACAATGCAACCATTATCCACCTTTTCAAAGCTGACCCCCAGTCTAGCCAGCCGATGGATCTCCTTAGCTACCTCCATGCCCCCCCACCATCAACATGACCTAGACTACTCATAGATGACCTATTCAAAGCATCCACCATAATATTATCATTATTGGGATGATAATGGACACTCATATCATAGTTCTTAAGAAGTTCTAGACACCTTCTTTGCCTCAAGTTATGAACTTTTTGAGTGAACACATATTGGAGGCTCGTATGATTGATAAACACATCCATATGCTCCCCATACAAGTAATGATACCAAGTTTTCAAAGCAAAAACCACAGCGGCAAATTCAAGATCATGAGTAGGATAATTCTTTTCATGCACTTAACGTTGCCTAGAATCATAGGCTAATACCTTACTGTTTTACGTCAATACACAACCTAAACCAATCTAGGAGGCATAACAATACACTACAAACCCTTTCAAACCTTTCCAATAGAGATAAGATAGGAGCAGACATATGCTTATCGTTCAAGGTTTGGAAACACCTTTCACACTTATTTCCATACAAACTTAGCCTTCTTTTGGGTCAACTTAGTCATGGGAGAATCAATAGATGAGAACCTAATCACAAACCTCTGATAGTAACCCACTAAGGTAAAGAAGCTCTTAACATCTAATGGGTCAATGGTCTAGGCCAATTTCTAATCACATCCATCTTTTTAGGATACACCTTGATACCATCTCCTGATACCAGATAACCTAGAAAGGCAACTTCTTTCAACAAAAATTCAAACTTCTAATATTTAGCATACAACTTCTTTCAATCAATCTTTGCTACACTACATTCAAATGATTTGTATGCTCCTCCTCACTATGAGAATATATCAAAAAATCATCAATGAAGACCACAACAAAAAAACTAAAGTAGGGATTAAAGACCCAATTCATAAGATCCATGAAGACAGCTGGTGCATTGGCCAACCCATAACACATCACAACAAACTCATAATGCCCATACCTAGTCTGGAAGGTCATCTTGGGAATATCACACTCCCTCACCTTCATTGGATGATACCCAGATCGAAGATCAATATTAGAGAAGTAGCTAGCCCTTTGAAGTTGGTCAAACAAATCATCAATTCTTGCAAGAGGATACCTATTCTTAATAGTGACCCTATTAAGTTGCCGGTAGTCAATACACATCCTAAGAGACCCAACCTTCTTCTTTACAAACAGCATTGGTGCACCCCAGATTGATTGACTAGGCCTAATAAAACCCTTGTCCAGGAAGTTCCTCAATTTCTCATTCAACTACTTTAAATCCACCAAGACAATCAGTATGGGGGAACAAAAATAGGTTGAGTATCGGGGAGGAGGTCTATAGAAAAATCTATTTCTCTTTTGGGAGGAAAACCGAGAAGGTCATTTGGAAAGACATCAAGAAACTCATTTACCATAAGAATTGACTCTACGGGAAGGACTTTGGACCCCATATCACTTACCCTCACAAGATGATAAAGACACCCCTTAGAGATCAACTTACGAGCTTTAATCTAAAAGATAAACCTACCCTTGACCACCACATTATGACTCTCCCACTCAAGGATGGGTTCATATGGGAATTTGAACTTAACCCTATGGATTCTACAATCAATAGATGCATAATATGCATGCAACCAATCCATCCCAAGAATGACATCAAAATTAACCATATCTAACTCTACAAGATCACAAGGCAATATTTTATGCAAGATGTAAGTGGGATAATTTCTATAGAACCTTCTAGCAACAATATATGCACCAATAGGAGTAGACACCTCATATGACTCACACAATAATTCGGGCTCAACATAAAACTTTTTGGCAACAAAAGGAGTAACAAAAGAAAGAGTAGCACTAGAGTCAATCAATGTGTACACATCAAATTCAAAGATTTTTAGCATACTGGTGATGACATTGGCACTTCATCAACCCCTTGCCTCCCATGCAAAGCATAAAATCGATTATGCCTTAGGGCACCACCTTGTTGACTACCTGTCCCCAAAGGAACCACATTTGCACTTGTAGATGAACCTACTTACCACTGTTACGGTTATGAGGACAATCAATATTTTTGTGACCAACATCCCCACACCTATGACATGTATTAGTGTCTCTTGAACATGGGCCCCTATGGCCCATACCATATTTAGAACACATATTATTAGGAACCACACCCCCAACGGCTTGGGCCCTTGGGAAGTCATTGGCAAATCCCCTATTTGAAGCATGAGGAGACCCTTGGCCTTGATAGAATCGACCACTCTTTGGACTTTGGAACCTACCCTCAAAATGGGCCCTCTTATCCTCGTTACTCCACCTCTTCCTCAACTTTTGCTCCTTCATTTGTTCAGTATAAGTCATCAAATTAGAAAAATCCATGTCACTAACTAATAATGTGGACCAGCATTCCTCACTCACCAAATCGGACACACCATCACAAACTTATTCATTCTAGACCTTGGGTCGGCAACCAAGTAGGGAGAATATTTGGAGAGTTGATTGAACTAGAAGACATACTCTCTCGCACTGATAGACCCTTGTTTTAAATTCATAAACTCCACCATCTTAGCCTCCCTAAGCTAAAGAGGGAAGAATCCATTAAGAAAAGCCACTTTGAACTACTCCCAAAGCACCATATTATTGGCTCTCTTCTCCTCTTTCTATTGATTAAAGCATATTTGTGCTAACCCTTTGAATTGGTAGGTGGCCAACTTTGCTTTCTCTTTCGATCTAACCCACATGATAGCCAATATCTTGTAGACCTCATCAATGAACTCTTAAGGGTCCTCATCTACCTTAGACCCATAGAATTTTGGTGGGTTCATCCTTATGAAGTCTCTCACCCGAGATGCCGGAGTAAGAGCATGAGGGGCTTGGGCCTCGTAGTTGGATTTGTAAGCCATAACTTGATCTAACAAAGTGAGAGCATCCTGGAGCTCACCATGAGCCAGTTGTTCCTTAGGTGTGCAAGTTCTTCTTCCTCTTGTGTTAGGCATGATCAAGCATAGCAAAGAACAATCATTAGGAGGAAAATCTTACCTTAACTTCTATAGCATGACATAGAGTAAGAAGAAGGAAAACATTTCCTAAAACATCTCATAGCCTCTTACTCATAGCTGTGGTGAAAAACACAACCACGAATAAGACTCTATTCGATGCGGTGTGTTGAATGCCGAGGACTATTAACAATGTAGAGCTCTGATACCAAGTTTATCACAACCTAAGCCTAGACTAGACATAACAAGATGCATAGGGAACTTGAAGGGACCCCAAGCAAGCCTTTTAGCACATAATTACACATCTTTGATCGCGAAAGCAATAAAATGATGACTAGAGATAGTAAATAGGGATAACTGGGGCTGCGGGACATCTTTCACATCATAAACATCAATGGTCAAGAGAGAGGAAAAGCTCATAGCATTATACACAACATGTCAAACAATACCTCTAATCGTAGAACTTAGCTGGTGAAACGACCCCAAAAAGTGCTCGAAATGTACCTCAAAAGTGCTTGGAATCATAATTTTTTCATATCTTAAAATCCATGCGTGATATCAAAAGTTTAACTTCATATTCTTGTTCAGGAAGTCAGATTTAGAGGAGAAAGGGTCTAACCCTAATTTTAGAGTGAATGGATCACAATTCAAACTTTAAAATGATAAATTTTATTAGCTATTATGCGCCCTCCTTAGAAAGTGCAACATTGTTAAAATGGGGGCAATTTCTTGATTTCAGTCCAAGACTTTAAGTCTTGGGCCTAAGTGTTCCTCCTAAGTGTTCCCAAAGGGTCCAAGTGTTCCCAAAGGTGAATACCTATACTCCCCCAAAAGTGCCCGAAAATGTGTCTCGAAAGTGCTCGAAATCATAATTTCTATATATCTCAAAACTCATGCATGATATAAAATATCTGACTTCATATTCTTTTTCAGGGGTCAAATTTTGGGCAAGGAGGGTCTAACCTCGATTTTAGAGCGAATGAATCACAATTTTAAATTTCAGAATAATGAATTCCAGTAGCTACTGTGCGCCCTCTCTACGATGCGCAACAGTATTAAAATGGGGGCAGTTTCTTGACTTCGGTCCAAGACTTTAAGTCTTAGGGCTAAGTATTCCCAAATGTGAATATATATCATTCAAAATAATCCCCAATACTCACCAAAACACTTACCCAAATATTTCACTCCTAAATTCAAGTCTCAAACCCTTATCCGGATTTCAAGATTCTCATTCAAGTTTCAAGTCTCCATCTTCAATCCTCACCAAGTTTATCTCCAAAGATAAGGTATGTGGTTTTATTTTATGGGTTTGTTTCATCCAGGATGCTCAAGCTTCCTTTTCCTCAAAATTAGATGATTTAAAGTTAATTTTACTAATGGGTCTTATCTATTATGAAAATCACTGCACATTATGTTTGGCCTTATGAAATTGTGACTGTTTTACCATGTTTCGAGCTATGAATGTAAGATTTATTGAAAGGTTTGATGAAGGGTTTTGATATATATTGCTTGAGGGTGTTACCAAGTATACATTTAAGGTTTTATATTGAATTTACTAGCATGATTTCGCTTTTGAATTGTATGGTTTTGCACTAGCACTACACACCCTCTAACAACAACAACAACAACAACAACATTACCCCAATGCCTCAAAGGCTCCCGCACATTGCGGGGTAAGGGGGGGTCGAAT
>JAOTQJ010164380.1:0-19601 GCA_025642045.1 Solanum sejunctum | reverse complement strand
ATGGGACTGATAATAGTTGATCTTCATCTAATAGAAAGAAATCCAAAATGGTGCAACATAGAGAGTAAATGCCTTAGAAAGGATACAAATAAATCATCTCAAATTAAAAACCAAGGCACATGATAGAATGAAAAAGTGAAGGAGTCCCGAACTAAGGGCTCACCATAGATAATAAAGCTAGTCTTGGATCCTGAGCACTAGCCACGAGCCAATGGAGAAGTGCTTATCCCTATATGGTTAAATCATGCTGGCAAAATATGCATTAGTGATGTCATCCAAGGTACACCTCTCTTTTAGAGGATAAAAAGGTCGTTGTCAAGATATATAACCTAACTAAGGTTATGATCGAACTCACATGGAATACGTAGACTCAAGAGAATTCACCGATATGTAATTCGAATAGTTAACCAACTTACTTTCCCAAAGGGGGGATTTGCAATAGTCAATGAGAAATAAAACTAAACTATCATGAGAGAGAAGTCAATAATGGACAGAAACTAGGGTATTGTGTTCCCCATGATTCCCCAACTCAGTATCACCGGATAACCTGAATCTTTTTAGTGTATAACATGCAGGATGATAATTTATGTTCACCAAGCCCTTAGGTCAAACGTGAGAGGTGAATTTCACTAAGTGACTTGGTCCATCTCCATAGTATGCATTACTAACCATTAACTATTAGTCCCAGTACGACCTCTCCTTGACCCAGTTTTATTGATTAGATGAGAACACATCAATCAAATCCTATTAATTAATCTTTTTTCCTATTCATTACTAATTTGTTACAGTCAGTAACACTAGGCGGGTTCAAATGTTGGCCACCATTAGAAAACATGCAAAACAAAGAGAGTTAAATAATACATGCATATACATCTTCCAAGAATTATGAATTATCCAGTTTTACTTTGTTAGTTCTTTGTGGTTCTCACAACCCTAGTTGTGGATTTAGCTACTCATGCTATTTGTAGATCCAGAAATTATGAATTGAGAATACATAATTGAATATTTACACAATAGAATTAAAAAAAAGCACCAACTTCAATAAGAATCACAAGTTTCAAAGAAAAATTAAATCACAAGTATTCTCAAAGACTCTCTAATATGATCTTACAATTTTCTCTCTGAAAAATATTGAGTTCTCTGAGTACTAGGTGAAAAATAACTTATGAGAAAAAACTTAGAAAACCAATTAATAATAATTAAAATTCAAGTCCTAAACAAAATAGAAGAACTAGTAGGCATGCCATACGAAAGGTCTTTACGACCCGTATTAACTTCTACAGCCCGTAATTGGGGTCTCGTACTCAGCTACTAGAAATTTAGAATTTAACTGTACAATGCCCCTCTACGACTCGTATAGTGATTTACAATCTGTAAAGGAGGTTTCATTTAGTGAAATTCCTAAAAGTCCATATCTCTGATCCTCAGG
This sequence comes from Solanum sejunctum, assembly GCA_025642045.1. Lineage (NCBI taxonomy): Eukaryota > Viridiplantae > Streptophyta > Magnoliopsida > Solanales > Solanaceae > Solanum > Solanum sejunctum. Next base: position 18,172 of record JAOTQJ010164380.1, on the reverse strand, counting down.
GCACGAACATCTTCTATGACTCGTAAACCTCACTATGGTTCTTTTGTATGTTCGTAGAATAAACTTCAAAAAATAACCCGTCACTGAAAATCTTCACAAAACCACCTTACGGTCCGTAGAATGATCTAGGACCCATAAAGGGTCTCATATAACAACAAAAACCAGCAACTTCTAAAATTTTTTCCAAATATCATGGCCAACCTGTAATCCTGCAAATATAAAGACAAAAACACATAAAATCAACTGATATAGCATTGAGAACACATAAAATTCCTAGTTTTAAGCATCAAAAGTGTTGTATTTGGGGAACAAATCAATACCCTCAACTTAATATTATTGCTTGTCCTCAAGCGACAGACTCAATCTAAATATACAATATAGTAACTGATCACGCCCAAGTTATACCTCTCTTTTGGAGGATAAAGCGGTCGTTATCAAATAAAAATCTTATCAAGGTTAGGGTTGAATCCCACAAAGAATACGAAGACTTCCAAATTGATTCACTAATAAATAATTGAAGTATTAATACAAAACAAAGAGAATTGATTAATATATGTAAATACCATTCCGAGAATTGCAAATTATCTGGGTTTATTTGGTTAGATCTTCATAGTTCCCACTACCCCAAGTTGTGAAGTTAGCTACTCATGCTATGGGTAGATGAAGAAATCATGAATTGAGAAAACATAGTTAATCACTTACCCAATTGGATTGAAGAACAAGAAAAACCTATATATATTGAGAATCACAAAATTGAAAGATACAATGAATCTACAAGTGTATTCTTTTCTCCAATATTTTGTCCCCAAGTACAAAACCCTAAAAATACTCTCTAATGACATCCTCTCTATTGCACTCTCTGAATAATGACCTAAAATTTATTATTTATAGTATTTACAAATAAGTCCTTAAAAAATAGAAAAACTGATCAATTTTCTACGGCATATAGTTACAACTCGTAAGTTGAGTTATAAGTTATAATCGGGGTCTCGTGTTCAATATCTTAAATCTTGGACTTAACTTCTATGAATCAACTTTATGAGTCGTAGACTAATTTACAACTTTTATTGCACTCTTGTAGACTTTACCTGCAATACCTGGTCCTTCTCTGAAATTCTTCACAAAACCTGTCTATACGACTCATAGAGTGATCTACGACTCATATAGAGGTTTCATCTGGCTGAACTTGAAATCTTCAAACTTCATTGGAAATCTTCACGAAATCCACTCTACAACTTGTAGAATCCTTTACGACTTGTAGAGGATCTTGTAAACCTTCAAAAACCAGAAAAGTCTATAATTTTTCCCAAAAATCATGCGAACCTACTTTCCTGCAAACTAAACACCAAAAACACATAAAAATCATAAATATCGAATTGAGAATATACAAAATTCTAAAATTTAAGCATCAAATGTGTTGTATTTTGACAACACATCAACACTCTCAACTTTAAATTATTGCATGTCCTCAAGCGATGATCAATCTATATAGACAATATAACAACACATAGACCCCAACCCAATGGCATACATCACATATAATTCAAACTCAAGTACCTACACCAACTTTTCAAAACAAGATCAGATAGTTATTTAGCAAACCAAAACACACTGGTGCATTTGATAACACAACTATGAAAAGCAAGAGAATTTTTATAGTCCATAATCACTGAAGAAGTCAAATGCTAATAATGCAATGCAAATGCCCTCACAGAAAGAAGTCCCCTTTTTGACACTCAATGATGATTTCAATTTAGCTTTGGGATTGTGCAAACACACTCACTCTCACAAGAAATATTCATGCATCATGACTAATACCATAGGCTTTTCCCTATACTTATGACTCATATTTTCAACTAACTGGGCTATGATCACTTTAGGACTTTCTAGGCTTGTAATGTAGGCACGAGGTCTTTGGTATGGCATTTTGGAAACATAGTGACTAAAAGCCATCCTTGAACTACCTTTTTCATGACTTTCACTTTACCAACTCTAATATTTTTACCCTATTCTTTCTTTTTCCACATTCAAGCTTTTTTGGGTATTTTCTTCTCATTTTTAGCTTTTGCCTCATTTTTACACTTCATTTTGCTTTTAATCTCAATCTAAGGCATCATTTCCTTTTTTCTTGCACCCGGTACATGACTTTCTTCTTTTTCTCCTCATTCTGACTCACCACCTTATTTTTGTGCTTTTCCTTTACACCGGCCACCCTCAACTTAGGCTTTTAGCCTATGATGAAGTAAACAATATCTATTCTCTAAACCAAGGCTACATTTTATAGCCACCCTCAACTTAGGCTTTTTGCCTTAATCAAGGTTCACAATGGTCAAGGACAGACCAAGGCCAATTTCAACGTTTTTTACTAGACAAGGTTAGGCTAATTAGGTGTTTTTAAAAGAATTGGTTCATGTAAGGCTCAAATATTTGGAACAAGGGATAAAACTTCATTTGATTGGTTATTTTTAGGCTAAAGAGGACTAAATTTAAAGAACAAAGGACTAAGATCCCTTCCTAATCAATCTAATCTTCAATCTAACTTAGAGTAATAGGGTAAGTTCTGAATTAGTATAATCTACATGAATTTGGCAAAATAAGCTCACATTAACATTGCATTGCAATACATTATCAACAAGCAACTCATAGATCATGCTTCATGTATCAATTACCCTCACTTATCAGAATAAATATTGTCAAACACCTAAACATGCATGATTGTCATTTAACTACTAATAAAAATCTTTTGGTGGGTATCAACTTTCAAAATGAAGCATAAAAATATGCTATACGCCATAAGTATTAGTACTATATGCTACAAATATTATCTAAATATCCTAAATGTGGTGGTTCAACAGAAATTAAATATCCACAAGGAAAAAGAACACAGGCAAGAAAACTTCAGGATTAAAATTTGGGGTAATTATAGACCATAAGCTACTCAGATTTCACCAACCGCCATAACTACCCACACCCTATCGAAAAAATTATGCATTGTCCCCAATGCACCAAATCAAGCAAAAATAGAATTAGTAGGGGTCAAAAACATACCTCAGCACATAAGCACCATATTCCACCTTGCGTTATCTCCTAAGCTGCACCTAATTTATTATCGCGGCACGACATAGCTATTATGAGTCCTCAAACTTCCTCAAGATCCCATTCTTCAACTGTCTTTATCTCTTTTATATTTCGAAGGTATGACTTGACTTTTTGGCCATTTACTTTGAAAGTACCTCCATTTTGTCTCTCCAATTCAATGACCCCATAATCAAAGATGCGTGCTACCCAAAAGGGTCCTAATCATCTTGACATGAGCTTCTGGGGAAACAACTTTAGTCTAGAGTTAAAGAGTAGTATCAAGTCCCCTAGTGTGAAATGGCGATTTTCTATACAACGGTCATGTTGTATTTTCATTATTTGCTTATATAAGGCTGAGCTTTCATATGCTTTCAATCGAAATTCATCAAGCTCATTGAGTTGGCTCAATTTAAAGGTGGCTACATAATTCCAATCCAGATTCAACTTCTTCAATGCCCACATTGCTTTATGCTCAAGTTCCACTGGCAAATGATATGCCTTCCTAAAAATAAGTGATATGGGGACATGCCTATAGGGGTGTTGAATGCAGTCTTATATGCCCTAATACATCATCTAGCTTTCGTGACCAATTTGTTGAGGTTGCATTCACTGTATTAGATAAAATCTATTTAATTTCCCTTATTTGAGACTTCCTCTTGCACTCTCATTTGGGGATGATAACGCGTCGCCACCCTATGTTTCACTCCATATTTTTCAAGAAAAGCTTTAAAAAGTCTACTGCATAAGTGAGAACCTCCATCACTGATGATAGCCCAAGGAGTACCAAATCTCGAGAAGATGTTCCTTTTTAGGAATGTTGTTACACTTTTACCCTCATTGTTAGGTAGAGCCACGACCTCCACCCACTTTAATATGTAATCCACAACAACTAAGATGTATTTGTTTCCATGTGAGCTAACAAATGGTCCCATGAAATATATCCTTCACATGTCAAACAACTTTATCACCAGAATAGGATTTGGAGGGAGCTCATGCTTGAGAGTAACCCCACCTTCTCATTGATACATATCACAAGCTTTGGCATAGTCATGGGCATCTTAGTGGATGGTGGGCGAATAATAACCAAATTGTACAATCTTGTGGGTTATTCGAATCCCACTATGATATTCACCCAGTAATGATGAGCGACATGCCTCAAGTATACTCATCATTTCAACCTTAGGAACAGAATGACAAATAATCCTATCAGCATATACATAAAATAAGTATGGCTCACTCCAAAAGAACTTCCTCACATCATGCATAAACTTTCGAGGTTGATGTGTGTTTAAGTCGTGCGGCACAATATCACTTATCAAGTATTTTACATAATCTATAAACCAAGGTATAAGATCATACGATGCAGCCAACACTCTCTTATTAGGGAAGGAATCATTTATCTCCAACGCATCATTAAATTTCATCATTGCCCAATCTTTTAATCTGTATAGGTTATCTGCAACCTGATTCTCTATCCTTTTTCTGCCAACGATATCAAAGTTGAACTCTTGCAATAGAAGTACCCATCTCATCAACCTTGGCTTCACATCCTTTTTAACCATCAAATATTTAAATGCTGAGTGGTCTGTATGCACCACCATTTTGGCTCCCAACAAATATGATCTGAACTTTTCGAATGCGAAAACCAATGTAAGTAGCTATTACTCTGTGATAGTGTAATTCTTTTGGGCCATATTTAGGGGTTTACAGACATAATATATGGGATGTAATATCTTCTCCTTGCACTGTCCCGATACTACACCTAAAGCGCCCCATTTACATCACACATGATTTCAAATGACTTGGACTAGTCTAGAGTCACAATAATTGGTGCTGAGATCAACCTCTTTTTTAACTCTTCAAACGCTTGCATACATGCATCACCAAACATGAACTTAGCATCTTTCTCCAATAATTTACACAATGGGTATGAAATTTTAGAGAAGTTTTTTATGAACCTCCGATAGAATCTTATATGTCCTAAGAAACTCCTTATACCCTTTACTGAGATAGATGGTGAAAACTTCACAATGACCTCAACTTTAGCTCTGTCAACCTCAATGCCATTGCCAGATATCTTGTGGCCGAACATAGTACCCTCTTTAACCATGAAATGATATTTTTACCAATTTAGCACTAGATGACTGTCTACACATCTTTGCAACATGTCATATAGGTGTGCCAACCAATCCTTAAATAAGTTTCCAACCACACTAAAATCATCCATGAAGACCTTAATAGTACTCTCCACCATGTCTGAGAAGATGAACATCATGCATCTCTAAAATGTTGCTGAGGCATTATACAACCCAAATAATATCCTTTTAAATACGAAGGTGTCATAGAGGCATGTAAATGTGGTCTTGTCTTGATCCTCCAGAGCAACCATGATTTGATTATAGCCTAAATACCTATTAAGAAAATAGTACCACCTCTTTTCTGCTAGTCTGTCAAGCATTTAATCCATGAATGACATAGAAAAGTGATTCTTCTCTATCGAGGTATTGAGCTTTCTGTAATCCTTACACACCCTCCATCATGTTACTAGCCTTATTGAGATCAATTCATTGTTAGCATTAGGTACGACTGTGATACCTCCTTTTTTTGGAACATACTATATTGGGCTTACCCATTCACTATCCGCTATTGGGTAGATTACTCCTGCATCCAACCATTTAAAATCTCTTTGCAACAACCTCTTACATAGGAGGATTTAGGAGCCTTTGATGCTTAATGATCAGCTTGTCGTCCTTGACTAACTGGATTTTATGTGTACATACCCTGGTAGGGATTCCAATAATATCTGCAATAGTCCATCCAATGGCCATTTTAAATTGTTTGAGAACTATTACAAGGGCATCTGCTTGCTCATTATTGAAGTCTGTAACTATTATGACCAGCAAAATGTTGTTGACTCCCAAAAATACATATTTCAAATATGATGAAATTGCTTTCAATTCTAACACTGGTGGATCTTCTATGGAGGGCTTTGTGGGTGGTGACTCCCTATTCTACAAATCTAGCTCTAGTTTAGTTTGGCATCTAGGACCAAAAAACACCCCTGGAGCATTTACTATCTCTTCATAGTCTAGGATACCATCACTGTCAAAATTTATCGATACTGCCTCCAAAGTTTTAACACCTAGTCATAGCTCAAGTAGTACCTTTGGCTCCTCATCATTAATAGTTTCGATAACCAAAACCACTCTTATATCATTGTCCTTCCTTGCTTGTAATGACTTCATCTTTACCAAATCTAACTGTGATCATACCTTCTTCCATATCAACCAAGGTGCGTCGGTAGATAAGAAAGGCCTTCCCAAAATAATAGCTACTTCAAAATCAACCTCAAAATTAAGAATCACAAGTTCTGTAGGGGATATAAATTTTTCAACCTTTACTAACACATTATAGAGTATCCCCATAGGTTTATTCACTATCCTATCTTCCATCAACAACCACATCATAGTTAGAGTAGGAGCACCCAAGCCAAGCTTCTTGAAATCACAAGAGGCATCAAATTGATACTAGCACCCAAATCACAAAGTGCTCTTGTGAACTCTAAGTCACCTATAGAGCAAGGTATAGTGAAAGCACCTAGATCTTCATGCTTTTGACCCAATGAATTAGTAGTGATAGCAGTATGATGCTAAAACTCCTTAGAAAGCTCTTGACTCACAGTCCGCTTCTTGGTAACCAAGTCTTTCATATATTTTGCATAACTCGACATTTTTTCCAAAGCTTCAATCAAAGGGATATTGATGGATAGTTGCTTAACCATACAGAAAAAGTGTTTGAACTTGCCTTCCTCCTCTCTCTTCTTGAGTTTTTGACCAAAAGGAGGAGGAGACCTTGGGACGATCTTATACTTCCATGGCTCTTTAGCTACCTGTGTCACCCCATCTTTGACATAATTATCTCTCTCAACAACATCCTTATATGCAACTACTATCTCACGAACATCTTCTACATCAATCGGCATAGGAGAATCAATAGTACTCTTGCCAGTTTTAGTAATAACCACATCCATTGTCCTTCATTCTTTGAATTTTGAATTATGTTTCTAGGCAATGTACCCCTCTGACGCTGATTCAACTGAGTTGACACTTGACCAAATTGTTGCTCAAGTTGTTTAATAGCCACAGAATGAGACTTTATCATTTGATTAATGCTTGAAATATTGGATTTCATGCCCTTAGAGTTTCACCTTGTGTCTCGGCCTTCTTCAACAAATGATCAAACATCTCCTCAATTCTAGAATTGCTTGTACTGCTATCTTGGTTATGTAGTGGCACATATGGACCATTTCTGAAATCATCTCTTTTGCCCTAATCTACTTCAGGACCCCTATTTCTCTCACAATAACTACCTCAGTTATCTCTATAATCTCTATCTCTTCCATAGTTCCAACCTTGCTTTCCTTGACCTTGGCACCAATAGGCCTGATTGGACCCTTAGGCATTGGTCTGGAAACCCTCCATCTGATCATTCACAAAATAAGCATATTCTTCATAATAAGCTCATTGTACATAGGTGTACGTGGAGGTTGATGAACTACCATATTAATCTTTGCTGATTTTGCTTAATCACCACATCCATACTTGTGCAGAGTTGAGCAAGTTGTTGCATTAATCTCCTCATTTATCTTGGCTTGCTCCGAACCAACATTAACAACACATGAATTCCTCATAGAAGCTCTATCCCATTGTCCCTATGCACAATTAGCATTGAACACTTACTCCATATGCTTGGAAATTTTTGCAAATGGTTTATCTAGAAACATGCACCCTATAATAGTGTCGGCACAAGCTTGACTATTGTTTTAAGAGGATGATAGAAAATCTCTAACAAGGCATCATCAACTATCTTGTGGTCAGGGATGCACTTAGTAAACCACTCCCACATAGTGCTAATTGAATCACTTGGAAGTTGCTCAAAATTGTTGATCTAATCCTTTAATTTGAGCTTCTTCGACCTAGAGAAGTACTTCTCTAAAAAGCCCTTCTGCAAATCTATCCAAGTAGTGATTGAACTCTGTGTTAGCTTAGATAGCCGTAATGCAGCATTGTCCATAAGAGATAATGGGAAAACACGAACCCCTACAACATCCATAATTAGGTTTTGTATCCCCATCACACTCTTGCAAATAAATGCCACATTGTGCAAGTAACTATGTGGATCCTCTGATGGTAGGCCCATAAATAATCTATGGTTTTGCAGCATTTGAAGTAACCCACTAGAAATAGTAAACTTTGTGTCAGTCGGTAGTGGAGCAACAGAATATCCCCAGTCACATCCACCGCCATAGGGTTCAATCTATATTGATTCCACCAGTAAGCATGCATTGTCATTGAAATCCCCAGGATGTGGGATATTCTCCAAAGGAGGTAGGTTGTCATTCTGATTATCATCATTAATATTCTGATTCAAACCTACATTATCTATGATATTAGCATTTTCTTGGGCTGTTCTTCTTGTAATAAGTTGGAGAAATGCCCAAAAAATGTGCTTTGAAAATTCTCATAATCGTAATTTCTATATATCTCAAAATTTGTGCGTGATATCAAAAATTTGACTTCATTATCATGATCAGGGGAAAATATTGAGTAAGAGATGGGTAAAACCTCGATTTTAGAGGATCCGTAGTAAAAAAATAATTTTCACAAATTTATGATTTCCATAGACGATCTGTGCCCTGGCTGTGATGCGCCAAGGGCGCTGAGATGTACATTTTTTTCCTTAGTTTCTTATTTTCGTCCAAGGGCCTTTAGGTCATAGCCCCATGCCCACCTATGCATAAAAACATATATACTTAGTCATTTTTAACTCTATATCAGTCAAGACCCTTTCAAAACTCTCTCTAACACTAAATTAAATATTTCATCCGAATTCAAGTGTCTTAAGCTTAATTTTGGATCTGAATAACTCCATTCAAAAGCTTCAAGTCTCCTTCAAGTCTTCATCAAGAAAATCTAAGTTTAAGGTATGTGGGTTTCAACCACTAGGTTCTTTTACCCTTGGTGCCCAATCTTCTTTTTTATGAAAATTTCATGTCTTCAAGTTGTATTATCCATGGGTATCTCTTATTATGAATTTTGATTATAAATTATGTTGGAGTTTTGTGAAATGTTGATGGTCTATGCATGTTAATCTATTCCAAGCTTATACTATGAATTCATTTTGTCTATGGAGACTATGCATGCTTTGGGTTATGAAACTATGATCTATTATAAGATTTGCTGTTGAATTTCAAGGTATATTAAATGAGGGTTTTACAATGTGTTGGTGGGTTGATTTACATTGAGTTTTCTCATATTATTTCTGAAATGGCCCTAATAAAAAGTACCCAAAAATATGCCTCGAAAATGTCCATAATCGTAATTTCCATATATATCAAAATTCATATGTAATATCAAAAATCTGACTTTAGATTCATTATCAGGGGGCAAAATTGAGTGCAAAATGGGTCTAACCCTAATTTTATAACAAGCATAGTAAAATTTGAATTTCCAAAGTTGGCGACTTCCAGTGAGGGTCTGCGCCCCTAGCGCGACGCGGCCCGAGCACAAACTTGTGTATTTTTGTGTTAGTTTTTCCCTTAATTCAGCCTAAGCCCTTGGGGTCTTGATCCTAAGCCTTCCTTTGCGTAAAAACACCTATACTTAGTCATTTTCAATCCCATATTATTCTAGACATTCGCCAAAACCCTCTCTAACACTTAGAAAAAATATTTCACTCAAATTTAAGTGTTCCAAACTCATTTCGAATCTCAAGAAATTCATTCAAGATTTATGCTCTCATTCAAATCTAAGTCAAGCTTATTCATGTCATTAAAGACCATCGTGGGTCTCCTACATCAAGCTAATTTCAAAGGAATTTCTGTTGGGTAAGTTTTGTACTAGCACTGATAGGAGGGTCAACTTTAAAGGGGCATATGTGTTAGAATACAAAGAATTAGGTAGCCCATGAACTACCAAATTGAACTTCTTTGAATAATCTTTCAAACGCACTTTGTTTCACCTTATTTAGAGTTCAAATGAAGATGTTATGCCTATTTTCATAGAACTCATCTACGCAATGGTATAAGGTTTTTGCCAAATTCTATTTCGTTAATGGCATTTCATAAATTTAATTATTTCTATTGGTCTTTTAGGGATTCATTTGCTATCTTAACACTTCGTAAAGACCTAAACCCTATTTCTAAAGATCAAATTCACTCCTCTTAGTTGGAATTCACTCACAAATTCTTCCAAGAGCCTCTACCAAATCCCAATAAGAATTTAAGGAAACTCAAGAACAAGTTGTGGATTTCAAGACCCCATTCCAAGCTTCAAGTCTTTCTCAACTCAATTTAAAGAAATTAAAGGTCTAAGGTATGTGGATTTCATTCATGGGTTCCTTTCACCCATGAAGCCAATCTTCCTTTTTATGAAAATTACATGATTTCAAGTTTTATTTCTTATAAATATCTATTATTATAAAATATGAGCATAAAATGTGTTGGATTTTTGTCAAATATTGTTGATTATGCATAAATATCTATTTTGAGCTTATATTATGAAGTGATCTTTGTCTATTGAGACTATACATGATTCAAGCTATGAAATCTATGAACTATTGTGAAGTTTTGATATAATTTATAAGTTACACATGATGTGATTTTACCATGATGTTAGTGGGAGGATTTACATGATTTTTAAGATGCATTGATTTTACTATTTCATGATCTATACTCTTGCATTTTGAATGATTTGAACATGTCTTCATATATACCTACCAAGTGTTTGATGAAATATCAAGTTAGGAATTCTCAAGATATGTACATATTTTACAAGTCAAGTAACTTCATGATGAATATGGACTATCAAGTATGTTATGAATTAATGGAATTATCTATGATTATGCAAGTATGAAGTTAAGCCCTTTTTCAAACAATATACCTCTTGTGAGCCTTTTTATGTTAATGCAAGGGTAATGTTTGATGATGATCTATTCTTATATTTTGAAGTTGGACTCAACATTAGAGGTCAAGGATGTTTAATATCTACACGTGTCATGATTCTATATTTCTCATAAGTTATTAAAGTTATGATTATTTCAATTATTCTATGGGATTAGGCTTAGCACCGATGGATGGTGGATTTGCTCTCTTTCCTTGAACTATGTGCCCTCATAGGACTATGTTATAGCCTTGCAATACTAGTAGATCCACTTAGTACACTTTCTCTTGAGTTTTTTCTTGAAATTAGGTCGTGTTCCTATAAGGTGAAGTTCTTAATGAAATCCTTTTAGAAATTGGGTCATGTTCCCGTAAGAAAGATTACTTCATACGTAATTGGTTCATGTTCCCATAAGTTTGAAGTATGGTTTACCTTGGCAAGTAGATCACCTCTTTACTAGTGAGGGGTAATCATCGGGATTTCAAGTTGTAGGTCGTTGGTCTTATTCTATGTTGGTTGAGGTCTCTTCCCACATGTATGTACTATATTCTATGTAATTTGATTGATTTATACGCATGTTTTACTTAAATTATTGATCATGCATGCCATATTATTATCATGTTTGTCTATTGTTTATAATTATGCATTTTGATTATGATGAATATATCTTGTTGCATTACATTCTATATGCTTAGTACATTCAAATGTACTAACTTATACTCTATGCCTATATGATGTTACCATATAGGGACCGAAGCTCCATTTGACTGTCCAACTCCACGTGGATAGTTTTTCATCTTGAAGATAAGCTTTGATGATCCATCAATTTTGGGGACACAAGCTATGCTACTCTTGTTCTTTTTTATCTCCTTATGTTAGATATTGGCTATTATGAGAGTGAGCTCGGAAAGTTTCTAGGCCCCCGCTCAAGTATAAGTTTAATAGAGGTATTGTTGGACAAGTTATGTAATGATGCTATGAGCTTTGACTCTTTTGACTCTTGTATCTTCAAGTTATGAAAGACGCTTATTTCTATTCTCTTATTGTTATTTAATTACTTCCGTGACCAAGGATGTGTACTGATATGCTAAGAGGCTTGTTTGGGGTCCCTTCAGGTTCCCCATTCACCATATCACATCTAGGACCTAGGCTTGGGTCATAACAATTTTACTCTTGAATTGCATGATTTTGAGCTAGCATTACACACCCACCAAGTATTTGATAAAATGTCTTGACAAGGATTCTTGAGTTATTGATAGTTTATTACATGGTTTACAAGTATAATGACACTATGATGATTAAGGAATTGTATGTGTGCATTGTATCTATGGAAAGTATCTAAAATATTACAAGTTGACCATACCTTGTTAGGGGTGGCATGTCCAATCACCTTGTTGAGGGGGTGACAAGCCTCAATCACCTTGGTGGTGGTGGTGGTGGTGGGGTAGCATGCCCATACTACCACATTGAGGGGTATGTACCTCAATCATTTTGTCATAGCGGTGACATGCCCTCACGTTGAGGGGTATATACCTCAATCACCTTCCAATGGGGTGGCATGCCTTGGAGTTCAAGTAATAGTATACTTAGGCTATGTTGATATGGTCTCTTCCTACATATGTAATTTATATTTGCAAGTTATATGATTTACAAGCATGTTTTACTTCAGGTATTGATCTTGCATGCCATATTGATATTATACTTATCCATTGCATATGATTATGCATTTTGACTATGTTGCTTATGTCTTATGCCATTGCATCCTACATACTTAGTACATTCAAACTTACTAATGCATACTTTATGCCTATATGATGTTACCATGTAAGATCTGGAGCACCTCTTAATCATCCTCCACATGGCTAGTTCGGTGCTTTGGAGATAAGACTTGGTGAGTCCTCAAGTTTGGGGGCACTATCTTTGCTACTATTTACTTTGCTATTTCTTTATGGTTAACACTTGCAACTATGAGGGTGAGCCTGAAAAATGTCTTGGCGCCCATTCCAATCTATGTTTAGAGGTGTTGTTAGAATAATTGATGTACTTATGCTTTGATTTTTGAATATTTTATGCTTTATAAATATGAAGACTTCTCTTAGTCCCTTTTCTTTATTTATATCTCTTGTTATTATTATTTTTCTTCCGCAACCAAGGATATGTATTGATATGCTAAAAGTCTTATTTGGGGTTCCTTTGAGTTCCTCATTTGGCATGTCACATCTAGGCCCTAGGTTTGGATCATGACAAACTTGGTCTCAAAGCACTATGTTGTTAATGGTCCTTAGAATCTAACACATTGCGTCAATTAGAGTCTTATTCATGGTTGTAAAGTGCACCACAACTATGAGTAAGAGGCTCTGAGGCATTTTTAGAAAATATTTCCCTTCTTCATGATGTGTGTCGTGCTTTAGAAGTAAGGTAAGGCTTTTTCCTCTAAAGAATATTCTTTGCTATTCTAAATCATTTCTATTCCAAGAGGAAGACTAAGGAGAGCCCGTTCACCCAAGGAACAACAGACCCCTCCCCCTCCTCAAGCTCCTCAAGATAGGGGAGTGGCCCATGATGAGTTGTGAGATGCTATCACTATGTTGGTTCATGCTATGACCAACCAATTTAACCAAGGGGCACAAGCCCCTCATGCTCCTACTCTGACCTCTCAAGGGTGAGGGATTTTACTAGGATGAATCTACCGGAGTTCTATGGATCCAAGGTGGATGAAGACACCCAAGAATTCATTGATAAGGTGTATAAGGTGTTGTCCATTATGGGGGTTAATTCGAAGGGAAAAGTGGAGTTGGTGACCTACTAACTCAAAAGGGTGGCTCAAATATGATTCACTCAATGGAACATAGAGAAGGGGAATGGTGATGTTATCCCTTGGGAGGAATTTAAAGCGGCATTTCTCAATGGTTCTTTCCTATTGAGCTAAGAGAGGAGAAGATGATAGAATTTATGAATCTAAAGCAAGGGTCTATGAGTGTGAGGGAGTATGCCCTCAAGTTCAACCAACTCTCCAAGTATGCCCCACAATTGGTTGCCTAGCCGAGGTCAAGGATAAACAAATTTGTCTCAAGTATATCTGACTTGGTGAATGAGGAGTTTGTACCACCATGCTAGTAGGCAATATGGACTTGTCTCGCCTCATGACATATGTCGAAAAACTCGAGGGGGAAAATCTTAGAAAGAGAAGGAGTGATGAGTCTAAGAAGGCTCGTTTTAAAGGTGGATTCCAAAATTCTAAATGTGACCGATTTCCTTAAGGCCATAATTTCCAAAGGACAAGGGTCTTCCAGTGCTCCTAATAGAAGGTTTGCTAATGACAACCCTATATGCCAAAGGTGTGGTAGGAGTCATAATGGCCCAAGTTTCAAGCGCACTAATGCTTGCTATGGTTATGGTGACATAGGTCATAAGGTGATTGATTGTCCTCGTGCTCAAAACAAAGAAAGAGATAGTCGTCTACAAGGCCAAGGTGCAAATGCGGATCCAAAGGGAGGAGGAGGCTAACAAAGGGGTGCTCCAAAGAAAATTAGATTTTATGCTCTTAAAGATTTTTGATTTTGATGTATATGCTTTGATAGACCCGGGTGTCACTCTTTCTTTTCTTACTCCTTTTGTTGCCAAAAAGCTCTATGTTAGCCTCGAATTATTGTATAAATCTTATGAAGTGTCTATCCTCATTGGTGAGTCTATTGTTGCAAAAAGAATCAATAGAAATTGTCCTGTGTTCATTTTGCATAAAATCTTGCCTTATGATTTTGTTAAATTAGATATGGTGGATTTTGAGGTCATTCTTGGGATGGATTGGTTGCATACATATTATGCTTCTATTGATTGTAGAACCCGTAGGGTTAAATTCCAATTACCTAATGAACCCGTCCTTGAGTGAAAAACTTATGATGTGGGATCTAGGGTAGATTCATTTCTTGTCTTAAAGCCTAAAAATTAATTTCTAAGGGTGTCTCTATCATCTTGTGAGGGTTAGGAAGGTTGAGTCTAAAGTTTTTCCTATAGAATTGGTTCTGGTGGTTAATAAGTTCCTTGATGTCTTTCTCGATGAGCTTCTCAGTGTTCCTCCCAAAAGGGAAAACAACTTTGGTATAGACCTCCTTCCCAAAACTCAATCTATTTCTATTCCCCCTTACTGTATGACCCCGGCGGAGTTGAAGGAGCAATTTAGGGATTTCTTGGAGAAGGGTTTTATAAGGCCTAGTAAGTTACCTTGGGGTGCACTAGTGTTGTTTGTGATAAAAAAGGATGGTTCTCTTAGAATATGCATTGATTACCGGCAACTTCATAGAGTCACCGCAAAGAACAAGTACCCTCTACCAAGGATTGATGACCTTTTTGATCAACTTCAAAGGGCTAGTCACTTCTTTAAGATTGATCTTTGGTCTGGATATCACCAAGTGAAAGAGAGGCATTGTGACATTCCCAAGATGACTTTCTAGACTAGGTATAGGCATTATGAGTTTGTGGTTATGTCCTTCTGGTTGATTAATGCACCGACTATATTTATGGACCTCAAGAATAGGGACTTTAAACCCTACCTTGACTTACTTGTGGTGGTTTTTATTGATGATATCTTGATTTATTGTCATAGTGAGGAGGAGCATGTGAATCACTTGAGGGTGGTGTTGCAAATCTTGAGGGAGGAGAGGTTGTATGCTAAATATGAAAAATGTGAGGTTTGGTTGAAAGAAGTAGCTTTTCTAGGACATATGGTGTCGGGTAATGGGATTAAGGTGGATCCTAAGAAGACGGAGGTGATTAGAAATTGGCCTAGACCTTTGACCCCATCGAATATAGAAGTTTCTTGAGTTTGGCGGGTTATTACTGGAGGTTTGTAAATGGCTTCTACTCTATTGCTTCTCCCATGACTAATTTGACCCAAATAAAAGGCAAAATTTGTGTGGATTGATGAGTCTGAAAAGAGTTTCTAAACTTTGAAAGATAAGCTTATCTCTACTCTTATCCTGTCTCTATTGGAAGGGTTAGAAGGGTTTGTTATATATTATGATCCCTCAAGAATTGGTTTGGGATATGTTTTGATGTAAAGTGGTAAGGTGATAGCATATGCCTCTAGACAACTTAAGGTGCACGAGAATAATTATCCTACCTATGATCTCGAATTAGCGGCCACGGTATTTTCTTTGAAAATTTAGCATCACTATTTGTATAGGGTTCATGTTGATGTATTTACCGATCATAAGAGTCCCCATATATGTTCACCCAAAAAGATCTTAGCTTGAGACATAGAAGGTAGTTAGACCTTCTTAAAGATTATGATATGAGTGTGCATTATCACCCCAACAAAGCTAATATTGTGGCCAATGCTATAAGTAGGGTGTCTATAGGTAGTCTAGCTCATATTGATGATGTGGCAAAGAGGTGGCTAGAGAGGTTCACCGGTTGGTTAGATTGGGGGTTAGGTTGGATGAAATTGATAATAGGGGTATAGTAGTTATTGATGGTTCTAAGTCTTCTTTGATTAAAGAGGTGAAGGCCAAACAAGAGCTTAACCCCACCTTGCTAGAATTGAAGGCCTTAGTGAGAGATGGTAAAGAGGAGGTTTATCCCAAAGGGGAGATGGTACCCTTAGTTACCAAGGTAGATTGTGTATGCCAGATATGGGTGATTTGAGAGAATTGATCTTGAAGAAGGCCCATAATTCATCATATTCTATTCACCCTGACTCTACAAAGATGTATAAAGATTTGAGGGAAGTGTATTGGTAGGGTGGTATGAAGAGAGACATTGCCAAGTTCATATCCAGATGTCATAATTGCCAACAAATAAAAGCCAAACATCAAAGGCTGGACGACCTAGCCCAAGATATAGAGTTTCCTACTTGGAAGTGGGAAGAGATTAACATGGATTTCGTGGTTAGGTTGCCTAAGACTAGAAAATATTTTGATTCTATTTGGATTATTGTGTATAGCATGACAAAGTTGGCTCACTTCCTACAGGTCAAAACTACTTATGGTGGCAACGATTATGCCAAATTTTATATCCATAACTTGGTTAGATTACATGGGGTCCCCTTGTTTATTATTTTAGATCATGGTGCTCAATTCATTTCTCACTTTTGGAGGTCTTTCCAAAGAGGTCTTGGTACCAAGGTAAAGCTTAGCACAGTCTTTTACCCTTAAATGGATAGCCAAGCCAAGAGGACTATCCAAACTCTTGAGGATATGCTTAGAGCTTGTGTTTTGGAGTTTAAGGGTAGTTGGGATACACATTTTCCACTCATTGCATTTGCTTACAATAATAGCTACCACTCAAGCATTGGTATGACTCCTTTTGAAGCTTTTTATGGTAGGCGTTGTAGATTATCTATTGGGGGGGTTGAAGTAGGAAAATGGCTTTGCTACATCCAGATTTGGTCATGGAATCCTTGGAGAAGGTTAGGTTGATTAGGGAGAGACTAAAAATATCCCAAAGTAGACAAAAGTCCTATTCTGATATGAGGAGGAGAGATCTTGAATTTAAGGTTAGTGATTGGGTTTACTTGAAAGTCTCATTGGGTTTACTTGAAAGTCTCATCCATGAAGAGTGTAGTCCGAATTGGCAAGAAGAGTAAGTTGAGCCCAAGGTTTGTGAGTCCTTATAGAGTTTTGGGAGGATTGGTTTGCATATGAGTTGGAGTTGCCTATGGAGATGGACATGGTTTATCCAGTCTTTCATGTGTCCATGTTAAGAAACTGTGTGGGTGACCCTAATGTTATAGCGCCTTTGGATATTGTGGGTGTTGTAAAAGATAATTTAACTTATGACAAGGTCCCAGTGGAGATTTTTCATATACAAGTTAAGAGGTTAAGAAACAAAGATTAGCTTCCGTCAAGGTCCTTTGGAGGAAGCAACAAGTTAAAAGTGCCACATGGCAAGCTGAGGCGGATATGAGAAAGCGATATCCATACCTCTTTCACTCTACTCAAACGTGAGGTACTAACTTAATTCTCATGTATGATTTCAAGTCTTAAGTTTCAGCCATTATGTCATTTTGCATGTATTCATGATCGTGGTAACAAGTTTATACTGATTTTTGACATTTATGTTGAGATTTTAAAAATGATGTTTAAGTACATTTGTCGCATTCATGCCAGGATGAAATCTTCATGATTACTTCTCTTATGTATGTTTCTTTGACATTC
>JAOTQJ010164372.1:0-26938 GCA_025642045.1 Solanum sejunctum | reverse complement strand
TTTTTTCTGCAGGTGCGGTTAGTCAATAAAACAGAGGAAACTCTGCCGAAATTTTTGTAGAATTTCGAGCTAGGTTATAAAGGAATTTGGCTTGGTAAGTGTTTGCGTGCCCCTATCGGGTACGGGTCACGACCCCTGGGGTGGGGTGTGACACACAGCAAGAAAAGAAAACTTCTTTTAAGGAGAATGACAACGCAAAGAACAAAGGTTCAATTTCGTCCGCTCTGAAAGACAAAAAAAGGTGTGTTGTGCAAATTTATACTCTATAGAGCATCTTGATAAAGTCGTCGAGTCCGATTCAGATTCAATTTTGTAAATTTTGTCCCGTCAAAAAAAGCAAAGACGATTTTTAAAGGAGAGTCATCAAAATTCGTAAATAAAAAGGCTATTGGAACATGCAAAGAGCATTCAAGAATCCCGAAGCAACCCACGACAAAACAGGATATTATGGTATTTTTCTGTGGAATTTTAATTATGTCTGTGAATGTACTAGGATTAATTTTTGATTTATTTTTTAACACAATTTTAAACTGAATTTATGCATATTTAATGTACTTTTAAAAAAAATATTTTTGGCATGGTTGTTGACTGTTAATTGACAATCTAATATATATTGTTTGAATGCATTTTATATTAAGTTGATATAAAGAATCAATACACATGTAATTGAAAGATTAACTTTATTTCTTTTGGATTTTTGTGGATTGCATTTTGTATGATCCTGTCATACCTTTACGGCATGTTTGGTATAATTTTTGTAGAGACATGCCTTTTGTTGATGTTTATTGGTTAAGTTTAGGTTATAACTGGCATAATTGTCGGATATGGCTTACATTTTCATATATATTATTTGAATATATTTTTCATTAATCCAGCATAAATTTTTGCTGTAACAGGAATAATTTTATTTAATATAATTTTTTTAAGTATGCATGTTTCTTATCAACTTTTTTGTTTTGTGTATCTGCAGTTGTGCATGACAATCCAATGGGGAAAGGACCACAGTTGTTGCTGATAATGCCACTATTCCTGGGGATTCAGCCAACAATCCGCCAACTTAATTACTTATGTAGAATTGCTAATTTTTTACTCTATCAACAACAAACATCTGATAAAATAAGCATTTTGGTATAAATTGATATTTGCATTTATTTGTTGTTTATATATTAAGTAGATTCAGAAAATATATCTTTAGGAAAGATTTTAGTGGTTATGACATTAAAAAGACATTTTTCAGAAATCTAGTTTTGTACTTGTTGGGAGCTGGTTTCCAAAATATAAACCATCATTATATACTAAAATCAATAAGAGCAGATAACACACAATGTAGATAAATTTCAGATACTATATATATACCAGATATAATTTAAATGGCAAGGCACAACATGGCCTTTTTAAAGGTGTAGGAGAATATATTCGGAATAATTTTTATTTTATTTTTGAATATAATGTTAAACTAAATTATACCAAATAAAAATCATGTGGCATGGGGTGCTAAGTTAGATTTTTTTTTTTGTTTTTTAGTATTGCTATAAAATCAAAATACATTTCTCATATGTACATATATATAATTTCGGTAAATTGGATTAATATTTGTTTTACTTGTTAATATAAAGATAAACAGAATTTATACCAAATTAAGTCGCTTAGCATGGGAAGGGGGGGTGAGGGGGTGTTCTAAGTAATCTTTTTCCTTTAATGGTACAAAATTTGCATTTTGGTATAAATTGATATTGCGTTTATTTGATCCAAGAAGACGCGAACACCCATATTATTATGTATACATATTGGTGGACACCTTGGACTAATGATATACTTAATACCCAGTTCATACATATAGGTAGCAACACCTATTTGCACAGATATTAATTCAACTAGACCTTTGTATAGAGTGCGCGAATCGTACATAATTGCTTCCACTTTAAAATCTACATATTTTCCTGCATAAACACGTATTTAAAAGCATCATAAAACACCAATAGACTTACGCATAACTCCATCAGCGTCATATACTAATCGAAATTTTCCATTAACAACAGTTTCTGGATTTTTTCTCAACACTGGCATTGAATTTGGAACGTAGCTATACCAAAAAAAACACTATAAATAGTCTAACTCATCGAATCTCATCTACCACTGTGTTATATTAGAATGGATACGAAATTGTCAATCTCCATCATTAGTCGAATGATATCCCAGTCGTAAACAAAATGAAAACAATAAAAGAAATGGAAATGACAATCAATCTAAATTATATCAAATATATATTTGAAAGATAAATGGTCATAATTAGTTTGAACTAATTTGAGAGATTTAAGGAAGTAAAATTTGTTTTAATTTATCCTCTCCTTAAAACATGGCAATTACATTTTATTAGTGATCTTTTAAATATTTTTTTCTTTTTTAGTTTATTTTTAAACTGAATAAAAAAAAATAAAAAGTTGCTATAGGATGAAATGTATTTCTGTTAAAACCAGGAAAAAAAAATATTGCTACAACTTGAAATATATTATCTTATAAATGCTATTTATAAAAATTTTTCTTATAAAAATGGGTAATAGGGTACTTTTTTAGTCCATTTTTTAATTATCGTAAAATTATATTTTCAACAGCTCCTACATCAAATCACGTTTATAACTTTTTCTATAATTGCTTAGCATTCTTCAAATTTTATGATCAACTTCAACACTATTTATCACTTCAATATTTCACAAAGAGATTACAAATTTTGAAAAATATTAGACTTCATCAGTGATATAACAATAACAAAAATCTAGTGGAACTTGAAAGTTTTGATAGTTTGTCTATAGGAAACTCGAGATTGATATAATCCTCATTCTATTTATGCAAAAGATTTGGTTCTCCAGAATGAAAAGGTTTTGTATTGTATATAATCTAAATGTATTTTGTAAAAAATGTATTAGAGATCAATTATTTTTACATTGTTAAATTATATTTCTTATTACGTCATAGAAAAGGTACTTTTATTATATTTTAAACTATAAAAAGATATCTTTTTTCAAATTTATTTATATAATGGATTTTTTGTTTACTTATTTTTTAATGTAAAATTTGTTATTGTGTTTTAAAGTTTAAATTTTTTAAAAAAGAAGAACTATATTTTGTAACAATTTTTAATATCCTAGTAAAAGTTGCTCGGGCCTACTAAATACGTTTGATTATTTTTGCACTCTTATTCGGATAACTAAATTCGATTTTAAAATATGATGTCTTATTCATTTTAATTTGTTTGTCCATGTTTTTTTAAATTTATCTCAAAAAGAATGTCTCTATCTCTTTTCTAACTTTCAAAATTTAATTTTTCACGTGACATGTTACCATAAGATGAGAAAATATTATCGATACATTTGGTTCAAATAATTTGAAACATCTTTAATTTAAGATCACAAAATTTATAAATTTTCTTAATTTTTTTTGCTAAAAATTAAATAAGAGCAATTAATTAAAATGGAGATAATATTTAGTTTGGTAAAATATTAACCAAACATGGGCCCACATATATTGTTTATCTTGATTTATGTAACACTTCAGCAGCTTGATTATATTTCTTTAGCTACTTCGATTATATTATATAATTAAGCAGCTAAAGTAATCGCATCAATAAGTAGCTGCAATAAAAAATTTAATTAAAAAGTACACGAAATATTTTTATGAACCCTATATGATAAAAGAGTACATGTTAGCAGGAGAGCTGCCTGCTTTCACATTCTAATTAAAGAAAATTACGAAAAGATGTAACTTTCGAAAACAAAAATTTGCCTCCAACTTAATGTGCCGAATAGTTGCATTGATTTAAACCCAATTGAACCATCACAAACATTCGTTAAACCATATGGAAATAATCCTACGTAAAGCACTTACTAGCACACAACTCGGTGGGTTTCTCATCATATATGTGGCTAAATCACTGCATCTCTGAGGAACAATAAATGCTATATTGCTAAAGAACAGTTTGCATTAGCTTTTCAAACTATTCATGTTGTACCATTCAAGTATATTTGATGCTTCCATTGCCATAGTCTATGAACTTAGGGGTCGTTTGGTGTGATGGATAAGGGAAACTAATCAGAGGATAATTTTTTAGTGGTTTTTAATTTCTTGTTTGGTTGCAAAAACTAGGATAACTTATCCCAAGTTTAACAATTAGTTCTGAGATAAGTTATCCCTCCTAGAAGGTGAAATAATAATCCCAGATAACTTATCTTGGGATAAAATATGTAAAGTAATAAAAATTTCCCCCTTAAATTCTCTTTTATGCACTATTTTTTACATTTATGTATATTAGGATTTTTTTTAATAATATTTATAAGAGTTGATTAGTAGTTGTTTTTATATTTTTAAAAATTTAAAAGTTATATTTTATAAGTACAATTTTTATGTATGAATATATTATTAAGTTAAATTTATTTGTCTAATACTTATTATTATTATATTTTCATTTCTCTTAAATTGCTCACTCTACTATAAATGCTATATTTTAAATTAAATAATTTATTACTCACTTAAAAATTATATTTTATATATCAACTAAAATGTCAATTATTTCAATAATATTTTATATATATGTATATTTAGTAAACTTAAAATTGAAGTTTTATTTTTAAGCAAAATAAGATGGGAGTTTATTTTTAAGCTAAATAAGATGGGTGTTTATTTTTAAACTAAATAAGATGGAAGTTTTATTTTGGATCTAAAGAAAATAAAATTTATTTTTTTAAGTTAAATAAGATAAAAAATTTATTGAAAGTTAAATAAGATAGAAGATCTATTTTTAAGTTAAACAATATGAAAGTTTAATTTTAAAATACTTGACACAATCATGAAAATGTATACACATATGTTAAATAAGATGAAAATTTATTTTTAACAATGAATAATTAAAGATTCCAAAGAAAATTTAAATAAACTAAATAAGGTGAAGGGTATTTTAGTAAACAAATATCTTATTCTTAGAAATTATACTATGAATAACATTTTGAATATGTCAAACAAAACAAACAATAAAAATTACTCTAAGCATAACTAATCTCATTATAATTTATCCCATCATAACTTATCTCATCATAACTTGTATTCAAACCAAATGACTCATTGTTGTCTTATATTAACTTTTTTCCTTACTCCTACTGTTTATTTTTACTTGTTATATTTGAATTTGACATATCTATTACAAAAAGATTAATATGACTGTTTTACCACATTAATTTTGTTAATTTTTTAATTTATTATCAAATCTTAAAAAATAATAAGTTATTTATATAAATTTTTAAAAATGATCATCCTATTTACAAAATGTTATGATGTAACTTTAGTTAAGTAAGATTTATTTAGTGGAGAATATTCAAAATGATCCCCATATTTGGTCTTAAAATTAAAATTGACGCCTAAATATAATTCTAGATCAATAAAAAGGTTGTTCACCATTATTTCAATCTCCGGATTTGAAAATAAATAGCAGGTATGAAAATCAAGGAATCTTATTTATGCTTGAAAGTTCATACATGAATTATCTACATATCTTATTTTTATATATTTGAATAAAAATCATATTTAGTTGAATGAATGTAATACTTCTAATTAGTTATATAACAAAAGATCTTTTTATTATTTTCAACTATTGTTGTCTTTTATAAATTCTTGATTATTATGGCTGTATCATTTTACTTTGGATTTACATTTTTGGTGAAATAATTTTAAGAATTGTAGGATTTTTTTTAAGAGTCTCTAATAATGTGATAAAGAAAAAAGATATTTAAAAAAATTCTGAAACCATTGTCCCGCCTACTGAGCCGTGGGGTCTTGCTTGGCTATGTCTCAAGAATTGGGCCTCTGGTTTTTGGTATCCCAGAATACAAAGTTAAAATATTTCTCATTCTAGATATTAGAAGATATATGATCATATTTACCTCAGTATTATGATTTTTTCTCGCAAAAAGCACAAATAGTTGGATGCACTTTTCATGATAAAATATAGTTACTATAAAAAGTTAAAACAACTGCAATAATAATAACTTATCATTATCCAATATAATTTCACAACTGACATCGGAAGAAAGTAGTGTATATTTAGTTTCATTCAAATCTTAAAAAACTTACATACACTTCTAAATAATCTAAATATGATACTTATACAAAATCAAATAAATACACAATTATGACATAATTTTCTAAAACAGACATCAAATTTTTGTATGCTTCCAACTAAACTTATTTTGTAAAATTTGTATTTTGGTTGATTCACTTCAAAAAATAGTCGTACAATTTCATATAATATTTGTGTTGATTTTCGATGAATTTATGTTTATTGCTTATTTAGTATTGATTTTTGATGTAGAAAAAAACTATATATGAATTTATTTTGGTATCTTTATGTAGATTTTGGTGAGCAATATTACTTCTCTCCTATTTTATGTGGCACAATTTTATTTTTAGTTCACCCCAAAAGAGAATGTCATCTTATTATAGTAAGAAATATTTTAACTTAAAATAACACTTTACTCTTAATGAAATCATTTATAACCATGAAAATATTTAAGAATTATTTTATACCATAAAATTTAAAATCTTTATTTTTTCTTACACATTATATTATGCCAAGTCAAATTATTGTGCCACATAAATGGAAGCGGAGTAGTATATACAAAAGGTAAAAATGTGATATGCACCTTATAAAAAGTGAAAAAAGGCACATATGTCAGTCGCTTCATTTCATATTTGTTTTATATATTTTAATAGATTCAGATGAAATTCAATTATCTTAAAATTCACGAATACGAATAAGGAACTCATGTAACAGGTAACATCAATCATTCATTAAAATTTGTTCTTTAGTTACTCTTTCATTATATTTATTTAATCTAATTAGATCGTCTCCTATTTACAAGTTATATATTATATATATAACTTAGTATACACGCACATGATGAGAAACTAATATATATATATATATATATAATCTTAGGCATAAATGGGTCCAATATCTCCTATTATTTTATCCAGTTAAAAAATTTATTCACAATTAGCAATATAACCTATATATTGTTGGCATTAATTTTTTAAACATTCACTTTTATATTGTGAAATTTTTATGATCTACCATTTTTATTTTTTGTTATTGCATAATAATATTAATTTATTAGGATTCGAAGTTAGTCTATTATTAAATTAAATTAAATAATATAATAATCAGAAATCATTGTGTATTACTATAAAAAAATTATTATTTCTTGGTAGATTTCTGCTAACATGATTTTGCATTTTTACCCTTGGTCATAACCCATTTCATCTTAAAGCACATTTGATTTTTTCTTTTTTCTTTTTTTTAAATTACATGTCTATTGGAATTTTCTAGAACTTAGATTAACTTTCATGAAAATCTCGCACTCTTGGTATAATGTAACAACTACTTTAAGCTTATTCCTTTTAGTAATAATTATACAAAATATCTTTAATCATCCTAGTTATCATTGTTCTGTATAATAAATATAATTTAAAAAGGAATAAAAAAATTCTAAAAAAGACTAATATATGAAATTTGTTTTAGATGTTTAACCATATGATTGAATTTAAAGAATAAGTGCAATGCAAAATATATAATATTTTAATAAATTAGGATAGAATAATAGATATATCTTTAATTCCTCATATTTCATATTTTTATTAAAAGATGCTTGTAGAAATAATTTCTTTTTTTCTTGTAAACATGAAATTACCCTTAATTATAATCCATTTAATCTTTTTTTATAAAAGATATTTCTAAAACTATTTCGTTTTCTTTATATCTTTTTTAATAATTATTTTGTTATTTTTAGAACTATTTAGTTTCTTGATATCTTTTTTAATAGATATTTTGTTAGTATGAATGATAATTTTACCCTTGATCATCCTTGGATTCACTCTTCTTTATAGTATATACATACATATACATACATACATATATATATATATATATATATATATATATATATATATATATATATATATATATATATATATATATATATATTCTTGTGGGATGATGATTTAGCACTGATAGATTAGGGGTATTAGGGATATCCCTAAGGACCCTTTCCCTTTCGTTGAACTACGTGTCAACCATAGGTATATGTTTATGAAAATTGTATCCGAAATAGAGGTACCCGTAAGGAAGGTCAAATCTCCAAAATGGGGGTGCCCTTAAGGAGAAGTATGATGTGAAAATCCTATCTGAAATAGGGGTGCCCGTAAGGAAGGTTACTTCTGATGTGCTGCCAAAGTACAACACTTTTTGATGCTTAAAACTTGAAATTTTGTGTGTTCTCAATGCGATGTTAGTAGGTTTTATGTCTTTTTTGTGTTTATGTTTGCAAGATTACAGGTTGGCCTTGATTTTTAGGAAAGTTACTGAAGTTGCTACTGTTTTACTATTATACGAGATCCTCTACAGGTCGTAGACCATTCTACGAGCCGTAGGGAGGTTTTGTGAAGATTTATAGTGAGGGGCTGATTTCTGAAGTTAATTCTGCGAACATGTAGATGAGTCGTGGAGGAGTTTACAAGTTGTAGACGAGGATTCATGGCCTGAGGATCAAAAACTTGGACTTTCAGAAATTTCATCTGACGAAACCCCTTTTACAGGTCGTAAACCACTTTATGAGTCGTCGAGAGGTTTCGTAGAGTTGAAGTCCAAAATTACAGCAGTTGAGTATGAGACCCCAATTACAGGTAGTAAACTTCAATATGGGTCATAAAGTACCTTTCGTATAATGTGCCAACTAGTTCTCCTATTTTGTTTAGGACTTGAATTTTATTATTATAAATAGATCATTAGGTTATTTATCATATTTTTTCGCCTAGTACTTAGAGAACTCAATATTTGAGAGAGAAAATCTTATGATCATAGTGGAGAGTCTTTGAGAACACTCGTGATGTAATTTGATCTTAAAGCTTGTGATTTTCATTGAAGTTGGATTGCTTGTTCTTAATTCTATTGTGTAAGTGTTCAATTATGTCTTGTCAATTCATCATCTCTGTATCTACACATAGTATGAGTAGCTGAATGCACAACTAGCATTGTGGAAACCATGAAGAACTAACAAAGTAAAATCGGATAATTCACAATTCTTGAAAGGTGTATATGCATATATTAATTAACTCTCTTCGTATTGCATGTTTTTAAGTAGTGGCCAACATTAGAATCCGCCTAGTGTTACTAACTGGACCAAGGTAGTAATGAATAGAAAAAGAGATTAATTAATAGGATTTGATTAATATGTTCTCGTCTAATCAACCAAACTGGGCCAAGAGGAGGTTGTACCAGGACTAATAGGTAATGGTTAATAATGCACACTATAGAGATGAGCCAAGTCACATAGTAAAATTCACCTCTGTTATACACTAGAAAAGAATTAGGTTATCCGATGATATTGCACTGGGAAATCATGGGGAACACAATACCTTAGTTTCTCTCCATTATCAACTTCTCTCTTGTAATAGTTAGTTAGTTTTATTTTCTCATTGATTATTGCAAACCCTCATCCCCTGGGGAATTAAGTTGATTAACTATTTGAATTGAAAATTGGTGAATTGTCTTGAGTCTACGTATTCCCCGTGGGTTCGACCCTAACCTTGGTTTGGTTATATATCTTGGCAATGACCGCTTTATCCTCTAAAAAGGAGGTGTAACTTGGGGAATATTAAGATTTTGGCACTGTTGCTAGAGAATACGGCTCAACTTAGTGAATACATTAGCAATTCGAGTGTTAATTCTTAGTTCCCTTATTTTAATTTTGTTTGTTGTTATTGTTTCTTTTCAGGTATAGGTGTAGTGTATGCCCAACACTCAGAGTCAAGGCAATCCCTTAACTCTGTTTGATCTAGAGATCCACAGAATATTGAGAAGAATGGCCTAAGACAATGCCACTAACGCGGTTAATAAACTCTGAATAGGAATAATAATGAGGATGTTGAGAATGAGAACCCACATCATTTTGAGGGCATTCCATAGCCTCAGTATTTTAACGCTAATATTTACCAGTGGAATCAGTGCAAGTTGAGTCATATAGCTATAGAGGTGACTGAAGCTATTGTATTGCCATCACTACCTATAGACACAAAGTTCACAGTCTGGAGTGGGTTATTTTAAGTATTGCAGAACCATGGGCTTATTGCAAGCTTACCATCAGAGGATCCTCATAGCCACCTATATAATGTGTCATTTGTCTGTAAGAGTGTGATGGGAACACAAAATCTATCTATGGATGCTATGGGACTTTGTGTCTTCCCATTGTGTCTCACGGGTAATGCTATATTATTCTATCGGATCTCCCATAGAGTTCAATCACCAGTTGGGCAGACTTGCAGAAGGCCACTTTAGAGAGGTACTTCCCTAGATTAAAGAAGCTCAAGT
The DNA here is from genome assembly GCA_025642045.1 of Solanum sejunctum. NCBI lineage: Eukaryota > Viridiplantae > Streptophyta > Magnoliopsida > Solanales > Solanaceae > Solanum > Solanum sejunctum. Next base: position 16,530 of record JAOTQJ010164372.1, on the reverse strand, counting down.
TGAAGGACTAGATCAACAACTTCGAGCAACTTCCTAGTGATTCGATAAGCATTACTTGGGAGCGATTCACAAAATGTCTGTGGAGTGTCCCTAACCATATAGTTGATCACGCCTTGGTAGCGATCTTCTTCCGTGCCCTTGATGAGAATAGTCAATCTTGTGTTGACACTTCATGGGGGCATGTGTTTAGATCAACCATTTGCAAGGATAACAGAATGAATGGAAAGAGTGGTCAAGAAAAATCGCACATGAGGGTAGCGAGATAGAGTATCCACAAAGAGTTCTTGTGCTATCAGTGTGGGTTCAAGGCAGGCTAGAATTAATAAAGAAACCCCACAGGAGCTTGCTCAGATTTGCACATTTATGGAGGTGATAATGAAGTAGAGCAAAAAGAGAGTAAATGTAGTGGTTCATCAACCTCCATGTGCACTAGTGTACGAGGAGCCACATTATGATGATGACACATGTTTTGTTGCTGATCAAATGAAGGTTTCTAGACTAACGCCCAAGGGTCCAATCAGGACTATTGGTGCCAAGGTCAAGGAAATCAAGGTCGGAGCTTTGGTAGAGATAGAGCTTACAGGGACAACCGCGGAGGTTATTATGATAGGAACAGTGGTCTAGATATAAATTAGGGTCGCATAGAAGGTTTTAGAAATGGTCCTTATGTGCCACCACACAACCGCGATGCCAGTGCAAATAGTTCCAAAATTGAGAAGATGTTTGATTGCCTATTAAAGAAGGCTGAGATACAGGATGAGACTCTAAGGGGCATGAAATCAGAGATTTCAAACATTAATCAAAAAATAAAGTCTTGCTCTATGGCTATCAAATGGTTGGAACAATAGTATGTTGAAGTGTTGACTTAACTTAATTAGTGACAGAAGGGTACACTGCCTAGCAACACAGTGCAAAATCCTAAAAATAAAGTGCAGTGTATGGCAGTTACTACTCGGAGTGGCAAGAGCATCATTGACCCTCCCATGCCGATTAATGAAGAAGATGTTCGAGAGGAGATAATTACGGCAAAAGATGCGGATAAAAAAGATGATTGTGGCAAGGATGAGGTGCGTGAAGCTGCTAATGCACCACAGAGGTTGAAGCCCATTCCTAGACCTCCTCTTTTCTTCCCTTAGAGAATCAAAAAGAGGGAGGAGGAAGGCAAATTCAAGCACTTTCTCTCTATGCTAAAACAACTATCCATCTACATCCCTCTCATTGAGGCACTAGAGAAGATGTCAGGTTATGCTAAGTACATGAAGGACTTGGTCATTAAAAAGCACACTATGAGTCAGGAGCTCTCCCAAGAGCTTCAACATTTGCATTGTTATTGCCACAAGGTCCTTGGTTCAGAAGAGAGAAGATTCAAGTGCTTTCACCATACCCTGCACCATTGGAGATGTGGATTTCGCAAGGGCACTATGTGATCTAAGTGCTAGCATAAATTTGATGTCCCTTGCAGTCTACAAAATGCTTGAGTTGGGAGCCCCTACTTCACTAGTATGCAGTTGTTGATGGCGGATCACATAGGGGAGTAGTCAGTGGGGATATTATATAATGGGTTGGTAAAAGTTGAGAAGTTCATATTCCCTACAGACTTTGTCATCCTAGATTGCGAAGTTGACTTTAACATCCTAATCATCTTGTGAAGACCATTCCTAGCCACTGGACGAGCCCTAGTGGATATGGAAGCTGGTCAACTCAGGTTTAGATTGAATGACGAAGAAGTCATCTTCAATATCTGTTAGTCCATAAAGCATCCAGATTAGTTGAAGAGTGAAGTATGGGCAATTGGTGAAGTATGAGTAACCAATTTGCCCAAGTCATACCGTAACAATAAATCAGATGCTACTTGGGAGGCAACCTAAGGAGTTTTGACGTAATAGCATAGTTATAGGTCTATTTTAAGTTTTTAGATTCATAGGTAGCTTATTTTCTTGTGTTTTGATTGTAAGTTTGGAGATTCGGTTGGTTGTATATAGGGTAACAATGTATTTTATGAAGAGTATGCAAGTACAGGACCGAGTCAGCCAGTTTGGCTAAGGAAACATCATGTTGAGTGTCTGCGACTGGGTTCACGGGCTGTAAAACACTTTAGGACTATTACCCTATATCGTAAAGATTTTCGATATGTAGAAAAATATGCACTCCAATCACGAGCCAACTTTACTATTCATAGATTAAACCATAGGTCGTAAATATGGCTCGTGGACCCCTAGTAAGTTTTTTGAAAATTTGCTAAGTGTTGGGGGTCTCTATGACCAACTCTATAAGCATAAAATACTTTACGACTTGTACATTGATCCGTGAAACCTAGTACTAAAAACTAAGGTTCGTATGTTTTACGAAATCATGATTTATGAGCTATAAAACCCTCTACGACCCGTAATTGAAGTTTCATAAAATCTAAAGCCATTAACTTTCAGTTGACTCGGTCAATACATAAATAATGGGTCAAATTACTTTGACCCCATTATGACCTAAATTTACAAAATTAACCCAACTGAACCCCATCAGATCAGGCATGAGTTCACTAGGCTATTGCAAATTCTTAGGGTCGGATGCAGGCATTCACGGTCGTGACTATTCAAGACCATATCTCTTTCGTGGATGGCGGTATTGCTGCCTTTGAGGAGAGGGTATAATAGAGATAGGGAGAGGCTTGGCCTTCAGACTTGTTAGCTCTACAAACGGAGATCCTATAACTTCAAGCTAACATAACAGCAACACTTACGGCACCAGTTACACTTCCTAAGACTATACCTCAGGTGTCGATGGTTGACTTATTTAATCCTAAGGAGCCTATCCAGTCTTCCCACGGGAAGAGACCCCTCATAGAGGATGATAAGCTAGATGAGAGACGCATGCATGTGAGGCTCATAGAGGAGAAGGAGCTTGAGCTTGTCTTGAGGAGATCAAGACATGATAAGGAGATAAGACGAGTTCGAGATATAGAGCAGGTGAGGGGTGCTGGCCCCTCCGAATAGAGTACCACTGCTAAACAAACCACCTCACAGGAGGAGGGTGGCCAAACTTTGCCGCACACTGGTGCTAGGCACCCAGGTATGTTGTTTTGACACCTTATGTTCTATTTTATTTTGATTTTGTGCATTTGGGAAAATGCACATCTTTTTCGATGGGGTGTGGGTAGTTACAAGCCTTACTTAAGTCTGAGTATCTTGGGTCCATAACTACCTCAATTTTTGATCCTACCATTTTCTTGGCAGTGTTTTTTTTCCTGTGGATATTTGATTTCTGTTGAAATGGCATATTTAGGATATTTAGATAATATGTGTAGAATATAGTACCAATACTTATGACATATATCGCTTGTTTTTGTATTTTGTTTGAAAAATGATACCTACCAAAAATTTTGATAAGTAATTAGATGGCAACCATGCATGTTTAGGTGTGTGTCAATTTTTGTTATGATAAGTGAGGGTATATCGAGAGAAAAAGCATGATCCAAGAGTCTTTTTGTTGATGATGTCTGTAGTGCCATGTTAGTGTGAGTATAATTTGCTAATGCATATGCTTTGTGCTAATTCAAAACTTGTCCTGTTACTCTAAGTTAGATTGTAGATTAATTGGATTAGGGAAGGATCTTAGACCATTGTTTTTAGTAAGTCCATTCCAGCCTAAAAATGACTAACCAAATCGATGATATATTCCTTTTTCCTAATGTTTGAGCCTAATATGTACCTATTCTTTGAAAACACCTGATTAACCTGGACCTGTTAGTTGTAAAATCCTGAAATTGGCCTTTGTCTTTCCTTAAACATTGTGTACCTTGATTGAGGCAAAAAACCTAAGTTAAGAGTGGCTACCAAAAGTGGCCCTAGTTCGGAGGATGGATATTGTGCACCTCAACACAAGTCAAAAGCCTAAGTTGAGGGTGGCTAGTGTAAAGGTGAAACATAAAAATAAGGGAGTGAGTTAGGAATACGATGAAAAAGAAAAATCATGTATTGAGTGCAAGAAAAATAAGTGATGCCTTAATGTAAGCTAAAAAACCAAAATAAAGTGTAAACGTAAGGCAAAAAGCTAAAAAATGAAAAGAAAGCACCCAAAAAAGCTTCAAAATAGGAGAAAGGGAGAATAGGGTGAAAATAGCAGAGTTGGTAGGGCAAAAGTCTAGAAAATGCAATATTAAGGATAGCCTTTAGTCAGTATCTTCCCATAATATCATACTAAATCCCTCTGAGCCTACATTACAAGCCTAGAAAATACTAAAGTAATCCTATTCCAATTAGTTGAAGGTCTGAGTCATGAGTACAGGGGCAAGCCTATGGTATTAGCCATTACACATGAATATCTTTCGTGAGAGTAAGTAATTTTGCATAGTCCCAAGGTCAAACATGAAAACATCATTGAGTTCAAATATGAGACATCTTTCTGTGTGGGCACTTGCATTGCATTATTAGCACTAGGCTTGTTCCGTGATTGTGGACTATTGATAATACTTTACTTGTCATAGTTGTGTTCTCACATGCACCAGTTTGGATTGGTTTACTAAATAGCTACTTAATCCTATTTTGAAAGTTGGTGTGGGTATCTGCGTCTGAGATTTATGTGATAATGCCATTGAGTTGAGGTCTGTGTGTTACTATATTGTCTTTATAGATTAAGTCCATCGCTTTAGGACAAGTAACAACTTTAAGTTAAGGGTGTTGATGTGCAGCCAAAATACAACACTTTTGATACTTAAAACTTAGAATTTTGTATGTTCTCAATGTTATGTTAGTTGATTTTATATGTTTTTGTGTTTATGTTTGCAGGATTGCAGGTTGGCCTTGATTTTGGGGAAAGTTACTGAAGTTTTATTGTTATACAAGACCCTCTACGGGCCGTAGACCATTCCATGAACCGTAGGGAGGTTTAATGAAGATTTCCAGTGAGGGGCTAATTTATGAAGTTCATTCTACGAACATGCAGACGAGTCGTAGAAGAGGATTCGTGCCCCTGAGGATCAGAGACTTGGATTTTTAGGAATTTCATTAGATAAAACCCCCTTTATAGGTCGTAAACCACTTTATGATTTGTATAGGAGTGTCGTAGATTTGAAGTCCAAAATTCCATCAGCTGAGTACGAGATCCCAATTACAAACCGTAAACTTCAATACAGACCATAAAGTACCTTTCATATGATATGCTGACCAATTCTCTTATTTTATTTAGGACTTGAATTTAATTATTACAAATAGGTCTTTTAGGTTATTTTTCATATATTTTAGTGCAGTACTCAAAGAACTCAATATTTTGTGAGGGAAAATTGTAAGATCATATTGGAGAGTCTTTGAGAACACTTGTGACTTAATTTGATCTTAAAGCTTGTGATTTTCGTTAATGTTGGATTGCTTATTTTTAATTCTATTATGTAAGTGTTCAATTATGTCTCCTCAATTCATAATCTCTACATCTACACATAGCATGAGTAACTAAATCCACAACTAGGGTTGTGGGAATCATGAAGAACTAATAATGTAAAATTGGATAATTCACAATTCTTGGAAGGTGTATATACATATATTAATTAACTCTCTTCATTTACATCTTTTCTAGTGGTGGCCAACATTAGAACCTGCCTAGTGTTACTGACTTGATCAAGGTAGTAATGAATAAGAAAAGAGATTAATTAATAGCATTCTCATATAATCAACCAAACCAGGCTAAGGGGAGGTTATGCTGGGACTAATAGGTAATGGTTAGTAATGTACACTATGGAGATGGGCTAAGTCACATAGTGAAATTCACCTCCCACCTTTGACCAAAGGGTTTGGTGAACTTAAATTACCATCCTGCATGTTATATACTAGAAAAGAATTAGGTTATTTGGTGGTACTGCATTAGGGAACTATGGGGAACGCATTAGCCTCGTTTCTCTCCATTATTGACTTCACTCTTGTAATAGTTTGTTAGTTTTATTTTCTTACTGATTATTGCAAACCCTCCTCCCCCTTTGGAGAATTAAGTTAGTTAACTATTCGAATTACAAATTGGTAAATTCTCTTGAAGATACGTATTTCCTATAGGTTCGAACCCTAACCTTGGTTAGGTTATATATCTTGGCAATGACCACTTTATCCACTAAAAAGGAGGTGTAACTTGTGCGACATCAACTTCTCTGAAATTGGGGTGCTTGTAAGGTGAAGTATGGTTTATCTTTGGCAAGTAGACCACCTCTACTAATGTGGGGATTACATCAGGATTCCAAGTAATAACTCACTTGGTCTTACATATATCGGTTGAGGTCACATACCCACTTTATATGAACATTATTATTGCATATCATGCATTACAAATTTTATGGAATATTGTTATACTACTATTCCTTGAATATATGCTTCTTTCTATATTATGTGCCTTTGTTATCAAACATTGAATGCAGGTTTGTTAAGTCATTTGCATTGCATACTCGCATACTTAGTATATTCAAATATACTAATGCATACTTTTATCTACAAGATCTAACCATGTAGGGACTGAGGACTACCTTCTTCCACCGTACAATGGTTAGCTTGGATCTTGAGATTTGCTTGTTATAGTAAGTCCTATCTTCTAAGGATAAGCCACCATTCCTCTACTGATGGTGTTTTTGTTTATGTTATTTACTTTAAGGGTGAGCCCGAAAAGTGTCTTGGCCCCCGTCCTATCTTATGATTAGAGGAATTATTGGAAAACTTGTAAAATCTTTTACGTTTATATGCTAAGTGTTGTACTCAGAGATCATGTTTATGGTATAACTATCTATTGGATATCGCCATGTGGTTTGGCTATGAGAATGATGATGTGATTATATATTATGATGTGAAAGATCCTAAGTCCCGAATTGCCCCCATAAAGTGTGTCATACTTACCCACCCTTTAGTCCTTATATGTTATATGGATCCATTTTCATCCCTTTCCCTATGATATACCTATAGCATGAGTCCTACTTTCCCAACCCTTAGAACTATGTATTTTACTATTCATTTTACACTTTTGAACCGATGATGTGAATATGGATACTTTGAGGCTTGTTTGAGGACTCTCGAGTTTCCATTTTCCATATTATACCTGGACCCTTGGTCCAAGTCATGACAAGCTTGGTATTAGAGTACTTGGTTTGTAAATAATCCTCATAGTCTAATATGCTGTATCAAGTAGAGTCCTATTCATGGGTGAAAAATACACCATGCCTATGAGTGGGAAGCTATGATGATGCTTTAGGAATTGTCTCACTTCTTCATGACTTAAGTCATGCTTTGAACCGTATCTTATGGTTTCCTTATCCAGATGATGTCCTTGCTACATTACAAAAGATTCCTCTATGAAGAGCTCTCCTACCGAGATCGACCCCGGCTTGTGAGGACCAAATTCCTCAAGGACCTATGGAAGAGCCTATCTCTAATGGTAAATTTCATATAACCTTTGCTATACTTGAACAAAAGGTGACTACTTACACTAGGTAGGCTAATCTTCCTAGGGATCCTACTCTGGCTTCTAGCATGAGAGATTTCACCTAGATAAATCCTTTGGAGTTCTATGGGTTGAAGGCTGAGGAGGATGCTCAAGAGTTTATTGATGAGCTCACTAAGGTGTTGACTGTTATGGGAGTCATTTCTGGGGAGAGTGTTGAGTTGGCTACATATCAGTTGAAAGATGTGGATCAAATATAGTACACTCAATGGTCGATGGAGAGAGTTTGTGGTAAGAATTCAAGTTTGTATTTCTGGATCATTTCTTCCCACGTGAACATAGGGAAGACAAGATGATTGAGTGCATCAACCTCAACTAGGGTAGTGTGAGTGTGAGGGACTATTCCTTTATGTTCACTAAGCTCTCCAAGTAGGCCTCTATGCTTGTGGCTAAACATCATGCAAAAATACAACACTTTATTTCTGGTATCTTTGATTTGGTTGTGAAGGAATGTTGCAAGGCTATACTTATTCGAGACATGGACATCTCCAGGATCATGACATATGCTGAACAAATTGAGGGAGAAAAGATCAAGAAGAAGAGGGTGCATGATTCTAAAAGGGCCCGCTATGTTGGTAGGTTCTCTAACTCCAAAGGTGGTAGTTATGGTCTCTTCAATAGGGCCAAGTTTCTAATGCTCGGATTGCTAATGCTAGGGTGACTCCCCCTAAGTCATAGGTTGGAGGTTGGCCAATGGCTCCCCCATGTTCTACTTGTGGGAAGAATGTAGTCGGGTACTTGTTGAAAGAATCTGGGTGCATGCTTCGGGTGTGACGATAAGAACGACGATATTCCTGATTGTCCTTTGGTTGCTCAGAGGGGTAAATATCAAGTGGCTCAAGGTGAACAAGGCCAACAAAGATCTCCACGAGGTGATGTTCCAAGGAACAATAGGTTCCATATGATCTTATGGAACTTGAGATCTTTGATTTTGATGTAATTCCAGGGATGGATTGGTTGCATGCTTTATATGCCTCTATAAATTGTAGAACCCAAAAAGTCAAGTTCCAATTTTTTAGATGAGCCCATTCTTGAATGGAAGGCTAGTGATTTTGCTATTAAATGTCAGTTTATTTCCTACCTTAAGGCCCGAAAGATGATCTTAAAGGGGTGTATCTGTCATATTGTGAGGGTCAAAGATGTGGAATCCGAGTCACCTACTCTTTAAACAATTCTGGTGGTAAAGGAGTTTTCAGATGTGTTTCCTGAAGACGTGGTCGGTATTCCTCTAGAAAAGGAAGTAGACTTTGGCATAGATCTTCTCCCATATGCTCAACCTATCTCTATTCCTTCTTATCGTATAGCACTGCTCGAGTTTAAGGATTAGTTAAAGGATTTGCTGGAGAAGGGATTTATTAGGACAAGAATATCTTTTTGGGGTGCTCCGGTGTTATTCGTAAGAAAGAAAGATGGGTCTCTTCGGATGTGCATTGATTATAGGCAATTGAATAAGGTAACCTTAAAAAAATAAGTATCTGATCCCAAGGATTGACGACTTGTTTGATCAACTTGAAGGGGCTACCCATTTTTCAAAGATTGACCTCGGTTCCAGTTATCATCAATTTAAGGTTAGGGAATGTGACATTCCCAATGCCATTTTCTGGACCAGGTATGAGCACTTTAAATTTATGGTGATGTCATTTGGATTGACTAATGCTCTTAATGTGTTTATGGATCTTATGAATCAAGTGTACAAGCCTTTTCATGATAGTCTTATAGTTGTCTTTATCGATGATATCCTTATTTATTCTCAAAGTGAGTAGGAGCATACAAATCATTTGAGGTTGGTTCTTCAGACTTTAAGGGAAAGGAAGTTGTATGCTAAGTTTAGCAAATGTGAGTTTTGATTAGATGAGTAGCTTTTCTTGGTCATATGGTGTCTGATGATGGTATTAAGGTTGACTCAAAGAAGATCGAGGCCATGAATAATTAGCCTAGACCATTAAATCCTTTGAATACTCAAAATTTTCTTAGGTTGGCTGGTTATTATAGAAGGTTTGTTGAAGGGTTCTCATCTATTGCATCTCTATTGACCAAGTTGACCCAAAAAAGGCCAAATTTATATGGTCAGATGAATGTGAGAAGAGTTTTCAGATCTTGAAGGATCGGCTTACATCAGCTCTTGTTTTGACTTTATCAGATGGCTTAGATGGGCTTGTGGTGTAGTGTGATTCTTCTTGAATTGGGTTGAGTTGTGTACTTATGCAATATGGTAAGGTGATAGCTTATGTATCAAGGAAATTGAAAGTGCATAAGCATAATTACCCGACTCATGATCTTGAGTTAGCAGAGGCAGTGTTTGCTTTGAAGATTTGGAGATACAATTTGTATAGAGTGCATGTTGTTGTTTTAACCAAGAACAATAGTTTGTAATGTGTGTTCGCTCAAAGGGATCTTAACTTGAGCCAAATGAGATGGTTGAAGTTCTTTAAGGACTATGACATGAGCGTATAATATCATTACGGCAAGGCAAATATTGTAGGTGATACTTTAGTAGGCTATTTATGGGAAGTGTGGCTTATGTTGATGAGGGGAAGATGGAGTTGGCAAAGGATGTTGACCATTTGGCTAGGTTAGGTGTTAGGTTGGCTGACTCTAATGATGGTGGCATTCATGTTCAAAATGGGGCCCAATTTTTTGTGGTTGTCGATGTTAAGGCTAAGCAAGATCTAGATCCATCATTGGTTGAGTTGAAGAATTTGGTTGCTGGAAAGAAGATAGAGGTTTTCTCCCAAGGGGTATATGGTATGCTTTGGTATCAAAATCGGTTATGCTTTACAAATGTGGATGATCTTAGGAGGGTGATCATGAGTGAAGCCTATAAATCTCATTATTCCATTCATCTGGGATCTACTAAGATGTATTGAGATTCGAGGGAAGTATATTGGTAACATGGTATGAGGAAGGATATAACCAAGTTTGTATCTGAATACCCCATTCTGAAGGTAGAGCACCAAAGGCCCGGTAGTTTGGCCCTAGATATTAAAATTCCTACTTGGAAGTGGAAAGATGTACACATGGATTTTGTGGTTGGTTTGCCTCTGACCCGAAGGCAATTTGACTCAATTTAGGTTATTATTGATTGGATGACTAAGTCAGCTCATTTTTTACCGGCCAAAACTACTTTTAATGCCAAAGATTATGCAAGGTTGTACATCTAAGAGTTGGTGAGGTTGCATGGTGTGCCTAGGTCTATCATATTGGATCGTGGCACCCAATTTACTTTTTCACTTTTGGAGATCATTTCAAAGAGGACTTGGCACTAAGGTGAAATTGAGTACTGTCTTTCATCCTCAAACCGATGGACAAACCGAGAGGACAATTCAAACTTTGAAGGACATGCTAAGGGCTTGTGTATTGGAATTCAAAGGTAATTAAGATGTCCATCTTCTACTCATTGAGTTTGCTTATAATAATAACTTTCATGCTAACATTGGTATGGTAGCATTTGAGGCTTTGTATAGTAGGAGATGTAGATCTCCGGTAGGGTGGTTTGAGTTGGGAGATATGGATTTGATTGGCTCGGATTTGATTTTAGAGGCTATGGAGAAGGTAAAGTTGATTAGAGAGAGGTTGAAGATAGCCTAAAGTCTGCAAAAGTCCTATTCAGATGTTAGGAAGAAGGATCTTGAGTTTCATGTTGGTGATTGGGTGTATGTGAAAGTCTCGCCTATGAAGGGTGTAGATGTGTTTTTGGAAGAAGGGCAAGCTGAGTCCCCAGTATGTAGGGCATTATGAGGTTGTTGAGCAAATTGGGAATGTGGCTTTTAGGTTGGTGTTGCCTCCAGACTAGAGTTCTATTCACCTGATTTTTCATGTGTCTATGTTGAGGAAGTTAGTTGGTGATCCTAGTACTATTGTTCCTTTGGAAGGTGTTGAGGTTGAGGAGAACTTGTCTTATGAGGAAGTTTCTTTTGACAACACAGAAAAATTTAAATTTTAAACATCAAAAGTGTTGTATTTTGACAACACATCAATTGACAAAGTATTTTGATAATTGACAAAGTAAACCATGATATAATATTTAACATCATCAAAAAGGAAGAAATTATAGGAAAATAGAAAAACATATAAGTAATTTTGTTATTTGAGAAAGTGAACATGGTTCACTATTTTTTGTCATATGTTTACTCTTATCATGTCAACCAGGTCCACTTATGTGAATGCAGGCAACCCGTGGATATGAAAAATTGAAACAAAAAAGGAATTAAATAGATCACATAAATATAGGAGAGAAAAAGAAAAGAGATAAATAGCCAAAATAAAGAACAAAATGAGGAAAGAAATAAAGGAGTAAAGATGATGAAATTTATTCTCAAGGAAGGAAATAAGAAATTTTCTTATATGAGGTCAAGTCCTATTCGAAGTAAAAGTCCTAGTCCATAATATACTACGACATGACAAATATCCAGTATATATATGACTTGAAGACCATTGAGAGTCGTACCTATTTACAAAATTTATCATCTTAAGAGTCATATCGATTGGATAAAAATATAGGACTTTGTCATAGCAACATAGGAACTTGGTTAAGGAGTTGTATTCGATTATGTACTATTTAATATTTAAGTTTGATAAGTTAAAGGCTAAAGATATAGTTTTTGTAGAGTTTATCAATTGGAGTAAATTGGTGAATTAGTTTGTGTGACATTTGGGTAGTTAATGGTTAGGGTATTAGTCTTTATAGAGTTGTGATTTCTAGCATAGGCAAAGATGTGATCATTATGAGGTTTCTAACAAGAAGTGAGTTTTTTCTTCTTGGAGGGTTGATAGAACAGGTAGAGTTAACTGTTGAATTGAGGCACTAGATTAGTCCTTTAATTATAGAGTTGTAATCTAAAACTGCTCTTTCAAATTAGTAGAGGTTTCTGAAATACTACACATTATAGATCGTGGTTTTTTATCCCCTTAAGAAAAATGTTTTTAAGGGAAAACCAAGTGTTATTTAATTCCTTTCTAGTCTACTACGACTCACGAAGTAAGGTTCCTAGAAATCACTATTGGTGTGTAAGTTTATTTCAATAAACATAGATTATCATGTATAGAACTTGTCATCCCTACTTTCATTAGCAAAGTCATTTTTCTCATTTTTTTGCAACTTGTTTTCCTAGAAAAATATTTTTCATAACTTTTTCTAACCAAACATAAAAAATAAAAGAGGGTCATGACTAAAGAGGAGTTACTATGTGATAAATAAAACATTCAAATCTCAAAGCGTCCAAAAAAGAGATGATCCTAAGAAACTCTAAAGGGGTTCGACTCAAAACTCTAATTGTGGATATTTTTGTGATGCAGATTTAGCCCTCAACCTTCAACTTCTACATCATCAACTTTTTTCTGTTGTGTTTGTAGACCCACTATTGATTTCCCTAGAGAAATAGAAAATCAATACCACGTAGCAAAATCTTGTCAAATTTAAGTAAAACTATATAAATTAAGTGGGCTACACCCACCTTGTCTATCCAATATGCAACCAAATATAGAAATAGTCTAGGATTAGAAAGACATAGCTTCCTGTGCAATGAGTATCTTAATGTACCAAGTAAGCTGGGTTTATTGCTAAAAGAAAATTCTCAAAAAAAATGATTTGACTCATAGAAGTGAGGATCTAGAAGAGAGGCTCAACTATGATAGTGATTGAGGAGTACTTAATATATGATTAATAAAAGACTTCTCAAGGTATTCAAAGGAGGTGAATTCGAGAAGCTCTAAAGGGTGTAAATTAACTCAATACTCTAATTATATATAAATTTTGGAAACGGATCTAGCCTTCAACCCTGAACTATTACATCATCAACTTTTGTTGCGTTAACAGACCTACCACTGATTTTCCTAAAGAAAAAGAAACTCAGTCTCAATTTAGCAGAAAATCCTTGTTAAATTCAAGCAAAGCCATATAAATTGAGTAGATTACATCTAGCTTGCCAATTCAATATCTAATCAAAAGTGAAATTGGTCTACATATCCCCCTATTTCAATATAAAATGTTATCCATCATACATGAGATCTATTGAGATTTCACTACAATAAGGTCCACTTTCATAAATTTAATACACTTGATAGAAACAAGATAAGCATTTACCAATTACCTTATTTCCTAATGCAACACACTTTTTAGCACGAAAGACCTTCTGATTCCTTAAACAATCATGTGATGAAGAATTAATCAATCAAATCAAACAATAATAGTAATAAAGATAAGTGCTTTCATTATCAATCAAGTCTAGAGAAAACCCTATTATACCTATTTTCAAGACCAAAAAGACTCATGATAGATTTAGGGATTATCAAAAAAATATTTTATGCATATTTAAGAGAATAAGAAAATGACGCATAGACAAAGTGTCTTTGGCTGTATATGAATTGCCAGCGCCAAGCTTACCTGACTCTATATATTTTTCTCGTTTCTCAATGCTTGCACGTCTGTATTATCTTATTTTCCAATGCCTGCGCCTTTGTACTATTGCATTAAGCTTACCTGGCACAATGCAATTTTATTCAACTTTATTTTACTATTCTTCATCACTCACGCAAATAATAATTAACTCTCAAGTAATTGTACATTTTTTATATTTCTATTTATAGAGTGTAAATTAGTTAAACAATCCTTTATAATTTTTATGAGGTGTTTAAAATAAAAAGTAGGCGACTAATATGAGAAGTGAATAACATTACCGGACTATGGACTTTCTTTCAGTATGGAGGTGAGACTAGTAATTACACGAGATTTTAAATTAAGGGTGTAAAAAGAAAAAGAATAAATAGCAAAAGATTACAAGATGATAAATCAAAGAGGGACAACGTGAAGGACAGGACCAACCATTAAACCCAACGCACTTTCACATTTTTAATATTTTTTTCTATTTTCCCTACTCCGTCAATCCTATTTTTTAACATAAGGTACTTTTATTTTTTAAATATTATCTTAATTTTTTCCTTACTTGTTGTAATGACCTTGTAGGTCATTTTTGAGCTTATATGTGAAAATTACTATTTTGTTTTATCATAAGTTGCTTTGAACCTATTTTGGACTATCTGCATTGTTGGAATTGAGAGCTGGTGTTTCAAAAGTAGAAAATATGCGTTTTAGAAGCTTACGTTATTGAAAATGTGAGTTTTTGTACCATTGAGAGTTTCAATTGTTTAATAGAAATCTGTATATTTCATCAACTCTGGAATCGCCAAATTTGGTCTAGGAGAAGTTAAAGAACTGAATTTGGAGTTAAAATGGAGATTTTGGAGTTACATTTTTCATTTATTTCGGAGCCTAGTTTGACTTTGATCAACATTTAAAGTTTGAAATCTCTAATAAAAATTTTGACAGATCTAGTAGTTTCGAATAGTGAAACTAACACTAGAATTGGTCTCATTGTAATTTTTAGAGTTTTTGAGGATAATTTGGATATTTTGAGTTTTTAATGAGTTTTATTAAGATTCAGGTTAAGGAGACCTTGAAATCAAACTCTGATAATTTCATTGAGTTCGGAATGCCATTTCTAATAAAAATACATGTCAGTTAGTGTAAATCAAATTCTGAACGAATTTTAAGGGTCCATTTGGAGTTGTGGAATTGAGTTGATTTTTCAACATCTAGTGCATACACCTTTACTCTCTGTATTAGCGGAATAGGCTTCGCATTCGTAGAGGAGTACTCAAATTGAACTCCATATGCGGGCCCCATCCCTGGGTTCGTGGAGCTCAACATTCCTTAGGCTCCACATTCGCAAGCCCATTCTCGCGTTTGCGGAGGAGTGTAGAATTGAGCTACGCATTCGCTGACCTCCTCTACGCATTCATGGAAGCTTGCATTTTCTTAAGCTTCGCACTCACAAACTCTTTACCCTGTTCGCGGAGTAGTGATTTTTCTGAACAATTTTAAAATCGTGAAACACCCATTTCATCCATTTTTAACATTTTAAGGCTACCTTGGGCATTTTTTTACGAGGAGTTTTGTGAAAAACTTTTTAGTAAGTGCTTCTAAGATCAAATTAATTAATTTCCATTATTTTCTCTTGATTTTGTCTTGAATTTCATGATTTTGAATGTTTGAAATTGGGTTTTCCATGTCTATGTTTTGGAAATTTTAAATGTTGATTCCTTATTCAATTTGAGCTTAATTTCAGTGGAATTTCCACCCACAAACTCCCCTTATCATGTAGATTCATAATTTTTAGTTTCTTTTATGATTCGCGAACCTCAAATTTTAGCTCTAATTTTGACCATTTTACCTCTGGATCCAATTCGTGCTAATATGGGTATCAAAATTCATCTTTTGACATGTAGTATCTATTCTTGATAGTGGTTGGTTGATTCGAGCTCATTTTTAAGGCTTGGAGCATCTAGAAGCTTGGTTTGAGTCTGATTTCAATATCGAGGTAGGTTCGGCTATCTTTTGGGATTGTATTTGAGTTATGGGATATGTTTATGTGATAATTGTAATATTTGAATTGTTTCCTAAGTATTAGATGAGTATGATAGTATTATGGTAAAAATGTGATATTGGTTTATGGGAATTGGAGTAAATTGGGATATTATTGGTAAATTAAGATGTGTTTGGATATTATTGTGATAATATGAGACTTTTGATGTCATTTGGGAAACATTATGGTAAATGATGGTATTTGAGATACTTTCTGGGACTCATATGCATATTCTAGGACTTGCAAATTTTGGTGTTATCAATATGTTTGGTTATTGGTGAAATGTGGTGATTGAGACATGTTGATAGCTTGTCATACTAATTGAGGCACTTGACATTCCCTTTCTGATTTGATGATCATTAATTATCGGTTATCTTATTATATTGTTGTCATATACATTGTTTTATGGCATTGGCATGCATTTACCACGACCCAACCCAGGGACTGTAATTAGTACCGATTGGGCACCCAGACAAACTGTCACGACCCAATCCCAGGGCCGTGAATGGTGCCGATAGGGCACCCAGACATACTATTATACTGAATCTCCGTTTACGATCGCTAAGGGATTTCATAAAAAAATTCGACAGAGTCTCCTCTATTTTTCTAACTAACCCCACCTGCAAACAGCGAACCCAATAGTACCAGATAT